>MNCI01016437.1:87926-104550 GCA_015680685.1 Gnetum montanum
CTTTTTGATTTTCTAAGAAGTGTCCAACTTCTCCCAATTGATGATCTTAGATTAAGGGGTGGAAGTTGGCAATGCTCATATTCCAATGTATATATGCTTTCATTATGGGCATGGGTTTCCTCAGTTCGTTCCATGCATATTTGGTTGCTCCTTCGAGTAGCTATCAACCACGGGGTGTCTACTACTTCTTGTGTGGTTGCTACATACAGGCATCTTTGTTTCAATGTTTTAAGAGTGCACCTGTTACATGGAGACATTTCCTCCATGTCATCACCCAGTGAATCACTGTATGTGATGCATGAAACTTTCCTCTTCTCTATCTTTCCACATATGTTTATCTTAGAAATTTCCAAGGAAAGATCGTGGATCCTAAGGCATGCATCTATTGTGCCCTTCCCATTATAATTGGGAAGTCCCCTTTGTTGTTGTTAACTTCAATCACCAGAAAATCAGCTGGGTAGGACCAACCACACAAAATGGTGATGATGTCCTCCACCAATCCTAAGGGGATGGTGATGGACTAGTCTGCCAGCTCTAGTTGGATGTTGCTCTTCTTAAGTTGGGGCAGGTTCCAGGTGTGATACATCATTCATGAAATTAAGTTGACTCTGGAACTTGAGTCAAGAAGATCCCTATGTGGTTTGTTCCTAGCAATCTGTAAATAAATTGAGGGACTCCCAGGGTTAGTTAATTTCCTGGGAAGGTGGCCTACCTTAATCCAGTTGGTTATGGTATGCATTAACATAACCGTATGCGTTATGCTCTAATTTTGGATGGAAGGGTGCTCCGAAGTGTTAGATGGTGGAGGAGTGTACATGGGCTCCACTGCTTCTTGTTGCAATAGTTTGTTTGGGCTTTTGGTTCTGAGGTAAGGTCTTCTCTTTTTACAGTTGTCAAAACTAGCAGTAGGTTGGATATTTACAGCTCTCGCAGCGTGACGTTGCTACGGTTGAGGAGGAAGTTCCCCTTGCATTGTTGGAGCAGGAGGTGTTATGGGAACTACTTGTGATGGAAGAGGTGCGGATGGATTTGGAGGATGGTGTGGATATGAAGTGTCTCTTGAAGGAGAAGAAGTCCTTCTAAAGTACTTTTGAACTTGGTAGTGACAGTTGGGGGTTGTGTGACTCATAGAGTCACTTGGAGAAATCGGCTGCTGCACATAATATCCATAAGGATTGGGCTACCGGTAAGGGTATTGATGTTTCGGTGATGGCATCCCCCATGACTGTGGGTATTGCCACTGCTGGTGCTATCCAATGGGCTATGATGGAGTTCTACTTGGATAATACATTAGTGGTTGGTGGAACTGCCTTGGGTTACCCTGTGGATAAGGTAACCTTTGGGGTGTTTGTCGTTGGTTGAGTCTTGGATTAAGTGCATGCACCCCAAACTTCTGTAGATGTGAGATGATGGGGCAACATCCCTTAGGATGGTCATAGTGGCGGATCTCACATCCACTATCATCATCTGTGTCAGAGTCTATAGCCACATCGTTGTTAGTGATTTTTCCCTTACCCTTGTTATGTGTAGGGCTTAAATCTCTCCACTTTTTCTTACCTTTGTCACTACTTTGTTCTACCTTAGACTCTTCCACAATTTTTAAGACAGTTTCAATTTTAGAGTCTAAGGAACTCCATACATCATCTACCTTAACTGCTATTTCAGTTGTTAATTTTTGGATTGGCAAGGTTTTCCGGTTCACCAACCCTTCGAGTGGGGACTCATCCTCTTCATCACAAAATTTCACTCCCTTCTTTCAAAGGGAGGGATCATGGTTGTATTCTTCTGCACTTTCCCTTTTTCGTAGCTCACCTTCTTCATTTGCTACTTGCTTCAACAAGCTATGCACCTCATGGGCTCTAAGTTGTGAGAGTCTCCCTTGGGCATAAGTCCCAAGGGTTCTTCTAGTTTCATGCCTTAGCCCACCCATGATGTGGCGAAGTTGATCCCGCTGAGCATACCCATGGCCTAGGCAATGATGTAACAATGTGTAATAGTGGGCCATGGCAGCATCCAAGGGTTCATGATGACCTTGCTTCCAGCCTTGAATCTGCTTATGCAAATTGAATGCTCTAGAGTATGTTTGATACTTTTCGTTGAACAATTCTAGCATCGTACTCCACCTCCTGATGGTCTCCGATTCTAAGGATCAGTACCAGCTCTCTGCTTCCTTGGTGAGTGTCCTTGGGAACAACTTAAGTTTTTTCTACTCATTTTCTATATTCTGCAAGACATAGGCATCATGGAATTCCTATAAATGACTTTGTGGATTAGCATTGTATCCCCCCTCAAATCGTGGGATGTTGTTCATGTCTAAATGCCTAATCCAACTATCTCTTAAATGCCTTGTGGGAATCCTAACTACCTCCATTATGCCAAGCATACTTTGGATTACGAGTAGGGGCTCATCATGATCATCTCTTTCATGACGCCTGTGATGTCTACGTTGTTCCCTACTCTCCCTACATCCTTGCCCTTGTCCTCTCTCTCAACTTTCCTGTCGAGGTCTTTCATTTTTCTTAATTTTATCCTCACCTTTATGTTCATGATGGCTGCACCCAGATGTGGAAGGAGAGGGTTAATGATGTGAAGAAGGGGAAGAAGAAGGGGAACCATCACCATGATGATGTTTCTTGCCTTCTCTTCTGCTACTACGGCCCCGATCGTGGTGACGATCTAAGTGCTCATCCTTAGCATGAGTGGTTGTTCCCTCTGTGAACAGTTGGTGTTCACGGGCATCAGAACCAGGGATATGTATCGTTGATCATAGGTTCTAATACCCTTCCTCCTCACCATCATTATAAGAGGGAACATCATTTGTTAAAGAACCCGTGAGAGGGACCTTGCCCTTCAATAGTGCATGTTGACTCTCCTACCTTAAGTCCCTCATATGTTGGGCATCTGTGGGATAATAATCCCTCATGTCAAAATCTTCCGCAACATATTCAGCATATAGTTCTTACATGCCAATCTATGCCAAGGCACGGAAAAGCATGCAAGAGACTGATCGATCTAGGGGTAACACAATGTTACCTTGCAAATCTCTCCATCGCAGTTGTTCGTCTTGATGGAGGATAAAAGTAAAGTCTGAAATATACTCATTAGGATGAGTATAAGCTATCTTGTATTGTTTAAGACTTGGCTGATTTTGGTTATGTGTTTTATGTTGCCGACTATCTCGTGTATGGTCCTTAGGTGGTGAGTTGCTCTTATGAGAAGAAGGCATTTTTATCAGAGTGCTAATTTCACTGTTATATCATTTTTGTCTTGATTAACCCAAAGGTTCGTTAAGGCTCACAACGATGTGAGTGATATCCCTTAAGTTCTATTCGGTGCACAAACACTTAGTCCCCGGCAACGGCCCCAATGATGAGTGGCGAGGTACCCCTACACTCAACCATATGAAACGAGCGTAGCATGCACGATCTGGTCGAACTCCGCAGACTAAATGCCGCACGCCCCATGGAACACTTGGGGTTAATCATTCGTTGTCTTCCTAGACTTACTTGTAGTTGTCACGGTGTATGGTTAAGCAAGTTCAAGGTATATGATTTTTATAGTCTTTTCTAGTTTTTCTCCTATGCTAAAGGGTGAAGGGTTGAGAAACTAGCTAACTCTAACTAAGGACTAAGTCTAAATTAACTAGCATCAACATCCGTTTCCACTTACCGTACACACCCTAAACTATGCAACTGTGGCTACCAAACGTTAATCGTTACTAGGATCACCACACGTAACACACATGCTCGAAGTGGTTGTACTAAGGCACTTAACTAGCCTAAACGTGATGAGCAACCAATTCCTTGACTAGCCATACACATCCGTAGATGCTCGTAATCAAGTCGTACTCATCCCACGTTCTAGGGGTTTAGGGTGAGAGAGACTAATCGTGATGAGCAACTGATTCCTTGATTAGCCGTACACATTCGTCAATGTATATGGTGCCAGTACATAAAATGTACATAAAATTTATGACAAATGTAATTTTATTTATGTATTAACACCAACTGCTCCAACAATGCCAAAGGCATTTCCCACTCAACTGCAACAACCCAATGTTATGAGGGCTTCCAGTCCTCCACCCTTAGTCGGTCCTAACCATGTTACACTAAAAAGATCCTTCTCCAGGACCAACAATTTAAATAAGCCCTCACCCTCACAAGCAGTTGAACATCTAAACACCGCCAGACCAAACAAAGTTTTGGGACCCCCTTCAAATAAAAAATCATGCCCAATGCACACGGTTATGTTAACACATACCCTTACCTACTAGATTAAAGTAGGCCACCTTCCCAAGAAATTATTTGATCCCAGGGTCCCCCTAGTATATCTCCAAGTCACTGGGAACGAACCCCATAAGGCTCTCCTTAACTCGGGCTCTAGAGTTAACTTAGTCTCACAAGAATTGTATAAAACCTGGAACCTGCCTCCACTCAAGAAGAGCAATATCCACTTAGAGTTGGTTGACCAGTCCATCACCGTTCCTTTGGGACAGGTTGAGGACATTGTTACCACTATGGGTGGTTGGTCATACCTAGCTGATTTCTTGGTGATCCAAATAAACAATGAAAAAGGGGATTTCCCAATCATAATGGGAAGGGCATGGCTAAGTAGAATCGATGCACACCTAGGAATCCCTAATCTTTCCCTAGAAATGTCCAAGAAAAACACTTTTGGGAAGATTGAGAGGAAGAGAGTTTCATGCATCGCATATAATGACACAAGGTGTCATTGCATGCAAAAATCATGGGTGATGCAAAGTTTAACATTGCCTGCATGCAATCAGTATGCACAAGATATTGACATACAAAAGTGCCTATATGCAGCAGCCACATGACAAGAAAACACCCAGTGGCTAATGGCTGATAAAGAGAGCAACTCGACAAACTGCATGGAACTAGCTGAGGGAATAACTAGTGCTTACATTGAAAACACAAATGTATTAGAGCAGTTCCATTGCCAACTTCTAGCCCTTAACTCGAAAAACATTAATTGGGGGAAGTTGGAGATTCCTGAGAAGTTTAAACAAGAGTCCCTAGATTTAAAACCATTGCCCACTGGTTTGGAATACATGACCCTTAAAAATGAAAAATCGGTAATCATCAACGCAAAGCTCACGCCCAAGAAAAAAGAAAGTTTACTAAAGATGAGGGCTACCATGAATCTTGATAGATATGGAGATAGGAAGATGGTCTAATAAGGTGGCATGGTTATGAATCGTAGTAGCGGAGAAGGCTTGCTAGAAGGAAAGGGTGGAGAAATAGAACCTATCTAACCTACTGTAGATGCGAGCCTGCCCAAGACGGAGAGTGCTCTAAGTAAATCTATGAAGGGGAGTACTCGCGAAGGTGTCCACCCCATCAGAAAGGTGAAACCTATTCTTAAAGGTGGACCAAGTCTAATACTCGAGATTAGGTAGTTGAAAAAACACCCCTCCAAGCTTATCTTGAGGAAATTCGACCATATTAAAATCTCCTCCGAATATCCAAGGCACTAGGGGAAGAGCATTTGCAAGTTCTTGCCAAAGGAGAGCCTGTTCTGTGGAGTCATTTGGGGCATATATTGAGCAAATTCCAAAAGGGCCATGCAAGGAGGAGAAGGTGGCCCAAGAAACTCTATGCCCAAAATCAAAACCACTTTGAAGGATTTCAGTTTTCCAGTAAGGTGAGAGGAGAATGGTTGTGCCTCCTTTCCCACTCAAATGGGAAGTCGCTAGGATTGAGGAGTGAGGAAGAAACCAATGGGTAGAAAAGATAAAAGATCGACTAATACCTTAATTTCTTTAAGGAGAAAAAAATCAAAGGCTTTATTAAGACTAGAAATAAAGTTGCCTGCTTGTTTTCGATGAAGCCTACCAGTACGGCCTCGAACATTCCATGAAAGGAGGTTCATGGGAGGATAAGAGGAAATTTGGATGAGAGGTCAATTGAATATTTAGAAGTTAAATTATCAACTTCCATTGTTCCTGACAAGAGGGAAAAGGAGTTGTTGGTGGAGATAGGGGCCATGGAAGTGTTCAGTGAAGAGCTAGAGGGAGGAGTAGAACTAAAAGAAGCTTTAACTCATTTCCTTCCACTGCTCACGACGAACTCATCCACCGAAACTGATTCCTTGACAACCTTTGAGGGGATGACATGGGTGGAGGTATGATTACGTGATTGTTTTTTCTGTAGCTTGGAGGGGCTAGACTAAGAGGAGTTTTGTGGAGTTTTTGGGGTAGGAGATCCAAATTTAAAGGATACTGAGGATGGATGTAATGGTGTGACTGGGGGATGGGTGTCCTGAGATGCTACAGATGGTTTCTTCCTAGCTAGGATGGAACATGCCGAAATATGATGCTCAGCCCTTTGACAATAGCTACATGAGTTTGGAAGGTAAAAATAGTCAAATTTTTGGATGAAGAGTTTTCCACTAGCAACTAGGGTCAATGAGGTCTTTTGAAGAGCTATGTCCAATTCAATACAATAATGGAGAATTTGAGTTTCATTGATCATCATCCAATGATCAGAAATAATAGGACCTAGGATGCTCACAATGTCCCTCTCAACAGATGAGAAAATAAGTGGAAGATTGGGCAATTCCATGTAATAGGGAATTATATTAAAAGCTGGGTCGTTAACATTAAAGTCAAATTTCCAGGCACAGGCTATTAGGGTTGCATAATGTGTTGGAAACATTTTTAAAGAGAGAGCCTTCTCAACCTGAGAGGCATCGGATAGTTCCACTAAAATAAAATTTTGAGCATAGTATCATGCATAAGAAACCTGAATGCCCTAGGGTAGAAGAAGGCTTTGAACTTGAGTGTTGATACTTGGGGACCTTGGTAAAAATCCCACAATTTGAAAAAAAATAAAACGATTTTTGAAATCATTTGAAACTGCTTCAAAAATATCAATATCATCAGGTAAAAAAAAATCAATTTGAGGTGAGGTAGAGGAACTTCCTTGAGGAAGAGCAGAATCTGACGAATCAGACATTGCAACTCGCTTGCCTATGCAACAAGCGCAACCTCTTCATAGTGGCAATGCAGAGACGTCCAACCAGCACTCCAAATTGATTCAGATCTGTAAACGCACTCTCTTGATCGTATTTTTGGATGCCGATTTTCCAAGAAAAACTGAGCGGAGTAAAGCAGATGCGATGCAAAATTTAGAAAATTCATATCTGTGTTTGTTATCCCGCTGTGAGTTGTTGACAAGACTTTTGTGGACCCTAACACTATCAGCAGGTGCAATGGCGCATGAAAGGTGGAGAGAAGAGTAGATTAGAGTAGCAGGGAACCCAAGATAATGGATCCATGGGGATCCTCATAACACTTGTTAAAACCTCTGTGTCATACTTTGTGTGAACAATATAAGAAGTTGCATCCTAATTCATTCTCATAATACTTCTCCTGCACAAAATTCTCCTACACCAGCTCTGCATCGCTCATCCTTGCACCGTGCCTTTCCTCTGCCCACTCGTTTGGCCAAATTATGGCTCTTAAGGAAATGGATTTGATGCCCTCCTTACCTTTGCAAATTTTCATGCNAATATATGATATTTAATTTTTTAAAAAAATTAATATATATAAATTTTCTCTATCACTGTCCCCAGCTACAAACCTATCCCCACTTTTTATTAACGCACACATACCCAAACAGGTTCAGAATCACAAATCCTTCATTCGTATCTTCGAAAAATTGAATTCTTGCTTTAACAACTCTACCTAAATTTATCTGTGGAGCTATCTTTACATCTAACGTACTTTAATTTTTTACACCAATGCTGACATGCGCTACCAGTAACCACAATTATCAAAGAATCTTTTTCACATGTACACGACAAGATTGGCTCAACCATATTTTCTGTGACTGCGTTTTCTTGGGCTGCATGCAATCTAGATGCCACCATTGAGATCAAAGCTTCTCTTTTCTAACTAAACATCAGTTAACATTCAATGCACTCCTCTCTCGATACTCCAAACTAAACGAAATAACAACATTAAACAACCATTAAGGAAGTCATCTCAAATAGTGGTAAGTGGTAACCAAGAAGAAAAATAAGCAGCTTAAAATGCATGGATACACCATAACCCAACTTATCCATGGATGCCATTGCAACAAATCCAAGTGTTATAATGAATGAGTGATAGAAAGAAATATAGGCAATAGGAAGTTCAGGCAAGTGAGAGATAAAAAAAACCTATGCAACATTTTCTGCACACACGTGCTTCAGAATTTGAGACAGAAAACCTTAGTAGTTTTAATGTAAGAAAATAATTATGTAGAAAACCAGATGGCACAAGTAATCAAAGCACAGAATAAGAAAGTAAATGGCACAAGAAATTCACATACATAAATAATTGGAAATGCACAATTCCTGAGCAAATGGAATTGACCTTCAGCCATTGATGTCTTAGATTAAATTTGGCGTTTGAATTCTTCTTTCACACAGGTGCTTTGCAATGATGGTGTATGCAATATTCAAGCATTTGTAGAAGGGACTAAAACTGCAATCCTACTATAATTTGTGGTGCCTTTATTCTCCCAATCAAGAACGAATTTATAGGCTACAAAATCGATTACCATAAGAGACCCAATGCCAATGTGTAAAAAATGCATTACTTGATATGGAGACCACCTTAATGCATTATCCAGCTCATACAAACACGTTAGTGGGTATGGTGGCCACTTTCATGCATCAATTAATGATGAGTGGTGAGGTACCCATACACTCAACCATACAAATACGAACGTAACACGCGTGATTCGGTCGAACACCGTAGACTAAGTGTCTACACGCCTCATGGAACACTTAAGGTTAATCATTCGTTGTCTTCCCATACTTACTTGTATTTGTCACGGTATGGTTAAGTAAGTCCGAGGTATATGATTTTCATTATCTTTTTGGTTTTATCTCCTAAGCTGATGAGGTGAAAGGTAAAGAGATTAATTAACTAACTCTAACTAACTAACTAAGTCTGAATTAACCTAGCATCAACATCCGTTCCCACTTACCATTTACACCCTGAACCAATGCAACCGTGGTTACCAAATGCTAGTTGTTGCTGGGATCACCATGTGTAATGCACATGCTCAAAGCGGTCGTACTAAGGCACTTAACTAGGAGAGAAGGGTTGAGAGAGATTTAATTCCTAATAAAGCATGTAAATGGAAAGAAATAAATAAAGTCCTAATTCGCCTATTCCATGCACTACAAGGTTTATCCAAGAAGTTTGTCTTTATTTCCATACACAAATATGTGTTCAAGTACAATATCTGCTCAGATAAAGATTTGTTCACTTTGGAGCTCCTACTATGGGCATATGAAAAATATTCTATCTTTGGAGTGATCAAACTGCCAGATTTTTTCTACGGTCTAGGCCTAGAATTCAAAACAAGGGAGAGCCTCCTCTTATTTATAGATTTTGTGGCACACTGCGATATCGGGTGGGATGCCATATCACGGCGGACACGATATCGTGTACGTGATATCATGGCCCATGCGATATTGTGTCCCATCATACCCCCATGACTAAATGAAAACTCATCCTCGAGTTCCTTACTATGTTGGAAATGGAGAAAGAAAAAGAACAAGAAAGATAGAGAAAAAGAGACAACGATAACATTGATGAAATGGATGTCAAGATGGAAATGAACAAAATAAAATAGATTACAAAAATGTTATGGAAGAGAATTTAACTGGTGCACCAAATAGGAATGTCAGTGGGTCCTCCCCAAAGCAAGCTCATGCCCTTAATGCCCTGACAAACCCACATTCAAAGAGTCCATAGGCTCGAGGAATGTCATTTGGAACAAGAGTTAAAGTCTTAACTACAAGAATTTACCAAAAATAAAACAATGCATTAGCCAAAATATATACACTAAGGATACAACCGGCAATGAGGTGAACAATGGAGAGAAGGATGGAGAGAAGAGAATGGAATGGAATCCCAAGAACAAGGTGGTGTACAGCCCCTTGTGTAGTGCATGATTAATGTGACTCAGAAAATATCATTCCAACTTTGACCTCAAACAAACCACTTCCAGTGACTTTGGATTAATGCATGTGGTCAAACCATCCTCTTGAAGTAACAAAAATGCCTTCACCCAAGAGCCACCACCATTCCGATGAAACAAGGAGGAGAAAATGGGAAGCGACAAGGGCCTTAGTTAGAGGGAACATTTTTATTTTAGTTACATAACCAGTTCTTGTAGCCCGAATGATTATTTCGTCTAAGGGGTGTGCTTTAAATTCTCACTTTGTCATTTTTTTTATGTGTTTATGCGTGATAACCACACCATGCAAAGACTTTGTTATTTTTATTGGCTTAACTTCCCAATGATTGGGTAACGTCGAAACGGTAAGAAAACTCAAGAAGAAAACATCCAAGCACCCAAGAGAATGGCCAACACAAAAGCATCAAGTTCCCTTGAAGTCACACCCTTTTTAATCCTTGAGTCCTTCATTAGTTTGAGAAATGCCCAGTCACTGGTTCGTTAGAGTTCTTATTATTGAAAGGGACTATACATTTCCAAGTTGAGAGAGACCATAGAAAGTTGTGGATAAATGGATGAAGTAAACTCATTGCATGTCATATCAAAAGAAACATACCTTAGTATCAACATCGTGACTTAAAGGTAAAAATCAAACACTAGAAACCAATATAAAACAGTTCATACCATCATGAAGAACACTTATTGGATGACAAACTTACAAGGTGCATCACGCACACACACACACACACACAAAATGAAAAAGTATAATGATGATGTAAAACAAAAACAAGAAAAGTTAAAGAAAGTTGTAAAATAAAAACAAGAAAATTTAAAGAAATTTGTAAAACAAAAATGTGTAAGACAAAAACGTGTAAAACAAAAACATGTAAAAAAACGTGTAAAAAAAATGTGTAAAACAAAAACGTTGTAAAACAAAAACATGTAAAAAAAACTAAAAAGAACTGAGGGCCCCCAAAATGATTAGCATAGGTGGCCATCTCCCCCATGACTGAATGGAAAGGGAGAGATCCAAAATAATGAATGCCTATTTGAGTTTCTTAAAAGTGCCCAACTTCTCCCCATTGATGTTCTTAGATTAAGGGGCTAGTAGGAAAGAGGAACCAATTGTGTAAGGTCATATGAAGAGATAAACATTTTTTGGACATTTTTTCTGAAAGTTTTTCTAACTGTGCAATCATATGAACTAAGAACTTAATAAACTAAGGTAATGAGTAAGGTATAAGTTGATTAATGATAAAGAACACAACCTTAGTAACATCCAATCTTTACTTAATTGTAGATGATCCCAAAAAGAGGAGCATAGGGAGAACCTTCACAAAGGATGCCCAAATGCCCAAGAGGTGGTAGGGGACAATAGGGTGAGTTGGCAAAGCATGAGGAGTAGGAAGCCCAATCTTTCAACATCCATCAAGAGGCTCCTGTTACTGGATAGTTAGTCCAAGGAGAGGCCACAAAACCACCAACTCTTGTGTAAGGACAACGTCTCATGTTGCCCCCTGAATACCTTACAACCATCCAAGAAAAGTCCATATTAACCATAGTCATCGTGGAGATGAATTTTGGCCCATCTATGGAGTTTACTCTAGAAGCAGTTCAGATGCAACTTCAGGCATCACCTTTGTGGCCTATTTTTTCAAATAGTGGTGAGTGGCACTTTGGCGAGACCCACCAATTCTGGCATGAGAAAGATGAAGGCACCACTGTTAACATGTATGGAGTTAATGTCTCATTCTTAGTTAAGGTAATTATAGGTGCTCTTAATTTTCCAAATGAAGGGGCTAAGGTAGCCCATGTGTCCATCAAGTCTAACCCCGACACTAGGAAGATGTGGCTCAAACAAGCATATGGCAAGGGAAAAATGTATAATGAATTAACTCTAGAGGAAATGGCATACTTTAAGATTGGCACATATCATCTCTTCCCAACCAAAGGACTTAACAAGATCTTAACATATGCAGCTAGTGGAAGTGCTATCTTAATGGATAAATACATGGCCAACCTTCCTCAATTCTATTTCACAGAAATTCAGAGGCGGTTTGTGGAGAAACAGGTAAGGAAACCAACACTCCCATTCCCTTTCCCAATCATAAAGCTATGTAAGCATGTTGGAACCTTAGGATACACAAATGATGTCCCTAGGAAGAGTCAAAATGCTTCCTTTGTAGAGTTGCTCAAACCTATAGCACCAAGAAAAGACCTTGCTAAAGAACAAGACCAGAGAAGGAAGCAAAACTAGAAATAGAAGTACAACATGAGCTTGCACATCACCCTAAAATACAAGCGCTACCACCACTACCACCACAAGATTAGATCCTTAATGAGCCATCTACAAAAAATTGGTGAAGCTATTAGTTGGGGAAGAAGAAATGAGTCCAATCTTTTCAAAGTAATCAATGATGCCATACAGCCCACCATTTCAACTACCTCGACAAGTAGGAAAATTTTGCTATAATTCGGAGGGGAATTCTAGTGGTCTAGGAAAATCTTTGGACATGCCACATCCTTTCAAGTGATGCTCGAGACAAGCGAAGGTACCATAGTCATGGTAATGTAGCATCAAGATATGATAAGCACATCAGAAGTAATAACAAATCATATCAAGGAATCATTTAATGTGCCTGTTGTGCCCCTTGTAGATTTGATGGGGACTAGAGTTGCTCAAATGCTTACTAGGACTTCGATGACTCCTACAACACATGAGGATGGGTTAGATTGACTACTATAGACAAGGCAAGTGATGATTACTTTGTTTGGCATTCCTAGCGATGTCACTACAACACGGTTAGACCTCATAGCCACCAAGGGAAAACTGGTCATGGCAAAGACTAGGGTAGAGCATACAAAAGCAAAAGTGCATAGGTTATAACAAGAGCCATGTACCCTAAGAGTTGAACAACAGGACACTGCCTAGTTTATTACACTTAACTATATGGAATAATTCAGGATGAAGCTGCTAGCCAAGTTGATTGAGGAGAATAGAGCTATAGAGAAATAGAAGAAAAAGGTAGTTTGAAATGCCTCTGTAGCCAAAGCACAAACCTACGTCCACAAAAAGGCATTGACTATCATGCAAGAAGAAAACAAGTAGCTCACCATCGAAAATTCAAGGTTGACCACAATGAAAAGAAAAAGAATATTTTAGAGGAAAGTGTCCACCAGTTGTGAGAACAACTTGTGAGGGTCAACCAAGACATCAATAAATTGGCTAGGGAAAATAGAACCCTCTCAATGGAAGAGGTATGTCCCATTCGAAAAAAGTCAACAATTGAAATCAGTGCATGGAAAAATGAGACAAAGAAACATGAAAGGCTAAAGGAACACTTTCACGACCAAATAGGCATGTATAAGAAAATAAATGAAAAGGAAATCCAAAAAGCTAAAGCTAGCATTGGAGCCATGTTAGCATAAAATCCTGATTGGAGACCAATCTTGGATAGCTATGCTCTGGTCCATCAAGCAAAAGTGAAGAATAAAGACCTGCAGATTGAGGATTTGAAAGAGTACATGGTGTTGGCTAACCTCAAATATGCCAACCTTACCATGTTAATAGTAGGCTAGCCTAGAAGCAAGCTAGAGAAGTAGGTAGAAACCACCTATGCATTATATGAAAAAGAGTTTGTAGATAGAAAAGATGCTTTGTAAAAGCTCCATGTGGCAAACTCAAAATTGAAGGTGGTTAAAGCCAGCCACCATGGATAGAGGGATGTTGTCTCAGACCTAGCTAGGAGATTAATAGATTATCAATAATTAAGAGAAAAAGCTAGGGTCTTTGAGGAAGAATAATAACAATTTTCAGCCTAGTATGTGAAGGCCAAAAAAATGCTTCTACAGCTACCATGCCCTTGGGATGTATTGGTGCCAGCACACACCAATTCAACAACCTGGATGATACACTCCCCAAAGATGGAAGAGGAGAAGTTGCAGGCATTGCTTGATTACTACAAATTTCACAAGCCTAGCGACAAAGGGAAGCACTCAATGGAAGAGCCACCCTGAGTTGTGTCTTATAATGTTGTGTTCAATTTTTGTTAAACACCATTGCAACATGTATAAGTCCATTTTTTTGTTTGTCTAAGTCAATCAATAATTCCATACATTCCCAATATTTTGTAAACAACTTGTTCCTCATTTTGTTTAACTCAAGGATGAGTTTCCATTCAGTTGTGGGGGTATGATGAGTCATCATTATCTCAACCTCAATATTAGATACCAAATATCAAATATGTGGTATTGGGTCCCAAAAAGTGATGTCAGATATCCGATATCATCTCTTCCATGCTAACCTATAAATACAGCACTTGGATGCACGATTGGGACATAGTTTTAGTAGCCATTTTTTGATAGTTTTCTTAGATTCTTGAATTCAAGTTATGTTATTGTTGGCACATTCAGCCATTCCATGGAATAGCAAAAGTAGATACTCAAAAGGAAAAATATGTAGACTTTAGAAATATGTAAATAATATTAATTCCACCCCAATGGTCATCATAAGATTGATATTCATAATCATGAAAAGATGGAAAACAAGATTGGTTGCCAATATGCTAGATAGATAATTAAATGGCAAGAATTAAGTGGAACTTCACTCTAGGAACTACAATTCTCAGCAGAAATATATCCATTATTAGCAATAACACAAGTTGTTTTTGAGGAAAATCCAGATCCAAGTTATGCTGAAAAATCAAAAGGGTCTGATAAATATGGTTTCTGTTGTTGCCATGAAAAACGTACCACAAGCAATGGCTGTCATTGTTACAATAGTTTTCAAATACGAGAGCATTAAAACAAGGTTCAGCAACTGGTCTGAACATACATCTTATGGATGCAAAAAATTATTATAATAAAAATCTCCGAAAACCATTGGAAGCAGCACATCCAATCCAAAAGCAACGTTGCAAAGAAAAATGGATAGCTCTGTATTACTTTAAAAAAAACAGGGATATGAGTGGGTTCAGGGCCATATTTCTTGGATACAGTGGCTTTATAGCAATCTGGTATTTTTCCAGAAATTCATGAGACAGTCAAGCCTGGTTTGAATGAAGGAAAAACACAAGCAAAGACAAGTCTATAAAATTGCAAAAAATTAGAATTTTGTGCAGCGAAAGAGAGAGACTGGATGGTTGGCAGCCTTTCAAAACGCAATGTTTGCCTGGTGCAGATGCAGCTCAGCAGAGGCACGTCATGGTAGCAGTGTCGTGCACACAGCACCCCTGAACAACAGCAAGCCTGCATTTCTTTTAAAAAAAATGAAACGACACTTTGCAAAAAAAAACTGATGCCGGCTACACAATCCTCCAGATGAAAGAATTTCATCTGCACAGCATGGTAATCGCCTGCACTGTTTCAAATTTTTACGACACATTCGGCAATATTATCGAACGCAGTGGCGGAGCCTTCTTCCGCGGTTGCAGTTGACAACGATTTTGAGCAAGGTGGGACAATTTGGAATTATTCATCGGCAATTATTTTGGATTTAAATTTCTGTTTCCAACTAAACCTACACAGATGTCAACTGCCGTAATTGGAGAACAAGAAATTTGTTGGCATTCCAGCGCCACTATCATGTCCATCTTCACCATGGCCGTTGCCGTTTGCAAAACCCCCATTATCGACGAACCCTAGCGTAAAGAAAAATTTAACCCAAAAAAAATGAACAATGATACCGTGCCCCCTGATCCAACTAAATTATGAAACTACTGCGGTATTTTTGGAAGGTGTGGCCGCGTGTTGCAGAAGTTCATTGGGGAAAATCGACACGCTAGCCAAATGATAAAGCATCCCCTTCACAAATATTTCTAAACAGAAAATAGCCTGTGCAAGACAAATCAATGAGCATGATCGTTTGTGTGGCTGTTGCCTATACAAGTAGGGCACAGTTCCAAGCCATTTCACTGGGTAAATCGATTCCATCATCACCAATCGTGGGCGAGACAAGTGTGGCAGGACGGAGAGGGGCTGCGCGCAGGAAAAGCTATCGGGCATATTGGTTTAACTACGGCATCCTCCATGATATCTCTGGGTTAACTTTGGAAAAATATATTTTCTTTATAAAAGTATATTTTCTTTCATCCGCCATCCCTAAATCAATTTTATGCTCGATTATATTCATTTGAATATATAATTTGGTATCTTGGTATTCAAATATGGTATACCTCTATATTAAATTATATTCAAAGACAAAATTCATGGGATATTTACTCAATGTCATTCATGAACTGGACACTTTATAGATGCAGCATTTTTATCTCTTTGGTGGTTGAAACCACCCAAAGTTGTTGTAACTTACCTAACTTGTTGGGCAAGTAACCTCCTAACTTGTTGGGCAAGTAATCTCCTAATTGGTTGGCCAAGTTACTTGGGAGAGAAGTTAGGTGAGATATTTTTGAATATGTAACTTCCCTACCTACCTTTGAACCCTATAAAAAAGCTTCAGGGGTCAAGATATTGAAGGGGTCTCACACATCACACAAGAGGTCTCATACATTACACTTTTGAGAAGACATTGGGATCACACTTGGGCTCTCACTCGGAGACATACTTGAGGTCTTGAGAAGAGCTTTGTAAAGAGATTGTGAACAATTGCTTGCAAGATAGCTTGCTAGAGTAAAGATTTCAGCCTCTTT
>MNCI01016437.1:113999-159525 GCA_015680685.1 Gnetum montanum
GAGTGTAGGGGTACCTCGCCACTCACATTGGTGCCGTTGCCGGGGACTAAGTGTTTTGTACGCCAATTTAACATAAGGGATATCACTCACATCGTTGTGAGCTTAAAACGAACCTTAGGGTTAATCAGTTAATATAGAACAAAATAATAACGGTGAAGTTGCACACCAATAAAAATGGCTTCTTCTCACGAAATCAACTCACCTAAGGACAATACAGGAGAAAGTCAGCATCATACACATAACCGCAATCAACCATGTCCTCAACAGGCTAAGGTCACATATACTCATCCCGATGAGTATGTGCCAGATTTTACCTTTGTTTTCCATCAAGATGAGCAACTGCGGTGGAGAGACATGCAAGGTAACATTGTGTTACCCCCAGATCGCTCTGCTTCCAACATGCTTTTCCGTGCCTTGGTACGGTATGGCATGCAAGAGCTGATTACTGAATACGTTGCGGATGATTACACTCTGAGGGATTATCGTCCCACAAAAGCCCAACGTATTCGGGATGCAAGGCAGGAGAGCCAACATTCACTACTGAAGGGCAAGGTTTCCCACGTCATTAGTGAAATAGGAGACGAGGAACCCCTCACAACGGGTTTCTTAGAAAATGATGTTCCTCCTCCTCACTCTGGTGAAGAGGTTAGGCATCAGGGCCTTAGATCAACGATACACATTCCAGGCTCTGATCCCCGTGAGCACAAGCTGTTCACGGCAGGAACAATCACTCACACTAATGACAGACATGCAGATCGTCACAACGATCGGGGCCGAAGCAGCCGAAGAGAAGGCAAGAAACATCACCATGGTGATGGATCCCCTTCTTCTTCCCCTTCATCACATCATTCACCCTCTCCTTCCACATCTGGGCGCAGCCACCATGAGCATAACGCGGAAAGTAAAGGTAGAAGAGATGAAATGCCTCGACAAGAAGGTCGAGAGGAGTTAGGACAAGGACAAGGACGTAGGGAGAATAGGGAACCACAACGTAGACATCACAGACGTCATGAAAGAGATGATCATGACGAACCCCTATTCGCAACCCGAAGTATGCTTGACATTAGAGAGGCAGTTAGGATTCCCACAAGGCATTTGAAAGACAGTAGGATCAAGCGTTTGGATATAAATAATATCCCACGTTTTGAAGGGGGATACAACGCTGATCCTCAACATCATTTACAGGCATTCCACGACGCCTGTGCCTTGCAGAACATAGACAATGAGTGGCAGAAACTCAAGTTGTTCCCAAGGACACTCACTAAAGAAGCGGAAAGCTGGTACCGGTCCTTAGAACCGGAAACCATCAGGAGGTGGAGTACGATGCTCGAATTGTTCAACAACAAATATCAAACGTACTCCAGAGTGTCTAACTTGCGTAAGCAGATCCAAGGCTGGAAACAAGGAGCTCATGAATCCTTGGATGCTGCCATGGCCCGTTACTACACATTGCTACATCGTTGCCCGGGCCATGGGTACGCTAAGCGGGATCAACTTCGCCACCTCGTGGATGGGCTACGAAATGAAACGAGAAGAACTCTTGGGACTTACGCCCAAGGGAGACTCTCCCAACTAAGAGCCCATGAAGTTGAAGTATTGTTGGAACAAGTAGCGCAAGAAGAGGGTGAGCTACGGAAAAGAGAAAGTGCGGAGGAATACAACCGTGATCCCTCCCTTCGTAAGAAGGGAGTGAAATTCTGTGATGAGGAGGATGAGTCACCACTCGAAGAGTTGGTGAACAGGAAAACTGTGCCGATCCAAAAGTTAACAACGGAGGTATCGGCTAAGGTAGACCAAATGTGGGATTCCTTAGACTCACGAATAGAAACAGTCCTGAAAATAGTAGAAGAGTCTAAGGATGAGCAAAGTAGTGATAAAAGCAAGAACATGCGGAGAAACTTTAACCCTGCACATAACAAGGGTAAGGGAAAAATCTCTAACTCCGATGAGGCTGAAAATTCTGATTCAGACAATGACGGTGGATGTGAGGTCTGCTATTATGACCATCCTAAGGGATGTTGTCCAATCATCTCACATCTGCAGGAGTCTGGGGTGTATGCATTAAACCCAAGACTTAATCAACGGCAAACACCCAGAAGGTTACCTTATCCACAAGGTAACCCGAGGCAGTTCCACCAACCCTTGACGTATTATCCAAGTGGAACACCTCCGCAGCCCATCGAGCAACATCAGCAGTGGCAATACCCACAGTCATGGGGGATGCCACAGCCAACACATCGATACCCTTACCGGCAGCCTGATCCTTATGGTTATTATGTGCAGCAGCCAGTTTCTCCAGGTGACGCTATGAGTCACACTCCACGCCGTCACTACTACGCTCGGGAGTACTTCAGAAGGACTCCTTCTCCTCCGGGAGACATTCCACATTCTGTCCATCCTCTAACTCCACCCGCACCTTTTCCTCAAGTAGTTCCCATAACACCTCCTGCTCCAACAATGCAAGGGGAATTACCTACCCAACCGCAGCAACGTCACGCCGCGAGATCTGTAAATATTCAGAGTGTAAATATCCAACCGGACACTAGTTCTGGCGATAACTGTACAAAAAGGAGACCCTTTTTCAGAACTAGGAGCCCGGATAGGCTCTCGCAACAACAAGCGGACGGGTATATGTATAGGCCTCTAACTACTAACACTTCGGAGCACCCTTCAGTCCAAGGGAATGTAACGCATACGGTTATGCTAACACATACCGTAACTGACTGGATCAAGGTAGGCCACCTTCCCAGGAAACTAACTGATCCTGGGAGTCCCTTTATTCATTTGCAGATCGCTGGGAATGCACCACATCGAGCTCTTCTTGACTCAGGTTCCGGAGTCAACTTAATTTCGCGAAAGATGTATCACGCCTGGAACCTGCCCCAACTTAAGAAGAGCAACATCCAACTAGAGCTGGCAGACCAGTCCATCACTATTCCCTTGGGTTTGGTGGAGGACGTTATTACCACTGTGTGTGGTTGGTCCTACCCAGCGGATTTCCTAGTGATCGATGTTAACAACAACGAAGGGGACTTCCCAATTATAATGGGAAGGGCATGGCTAAGCACAGTAGATGCATGCCTTAGGATCCGTGATCTTTCCTTGGAAATCTCCAAGATAAACATATGTGGAAAGATCGAGAAGAGGATAGTTCCATGCATCACATACAGTGATTCATCGGGTGATGACACGGAGGAAATGTCTCCATGTCACAGGTGTGCCCAGGAAACTCTGCAACAAAGATGCCTGTATGTAGCAACCACACAAGAAGTAGTAGACACCCCGTGGTTGACAGCTTCTCATAAGAGCAAACAAATATGCATGGAACGAACTGAGGCAACTCATGCCAACAACCGTGGCATAGACACATTGGAACGTGAGCGTCGCCAACTTCCAACCCTGAATTTAAGATCATCAATTGGGAGAAGTTGGGCACTGCTTAGAAATTCAAATAGGCGCTCACTACTTCGGATCTCTCCCTCACAACTCAGTCATGGGGGAGATGGCCACCTATGCTAATCATATGGGGCCCTCAGTTCTTTTTCAGTTTTTGTTTTACACGTTTTTGTTTTACAACGTTTTTGTTTTTCACATTTTTGTTTTACAATTTCTTTAACTTTTCTAATTTTTGTTTTACAACTTTCTTTAACTTTTCTTGTTTTTGTTTTACAACATCGTTATATTTTTCTATCTTTTTGTGTGTGTGTGTGTGTGTGTCATCCATCATGTAAATTCGTCACCCAATAAGTGTTCGGGCCGATGGGATGAACTGTTTTTCATTAATTGCTAATGTTTGGTTTTTACCTTTAAGTTACATTGTTGATACTAAGGTATGTTCTTTTGATATGGCAGGCAATGAGATCACTTCATCCATCCATCCATCAAGTCTATGGTTTCCCTTGGCTTGGAAATGTACAGTTCCCTTCCAATAAGAACTTTAACGAACCAGTGACTGGGCATTTCTCAAACTAAGGAAGGACTCAAGGATTTGAAACGGGTGTGACTTCAAGGGAACTTGGTGCTCTTGTGTTGGTCATTCACTTGGGTGCTTGGATGTTTTCTTCTTGGGTTTTCTTACCGTTCCGATGTAACCCAATAATCGGAAGCTGAGACAATAAAAATAAAGAAGTCTTTGCATGGTGTGGTCCCCACGCATAAAAACACAAAACAAAAAAAAGAAGAAAAAAAATGGAAAAACAGAAAAAAGAGAAGAAGAAAAAGCTAAAAAGCTAAAAGTGAGGATTCAAAGCACACCCCTTAGACGGAATAAATTTGGGCTGCAAGCACTGGTTATGGAACCAAAGTGTTCCCTCTAACTAAGGCCCTTCTCGCTTCCCATTCTCTCTGTTGTTTCGTCGGAATGGTGGTGGCTTCTCGAAGTTGCATCCTTGTTACCCAAGTGGATGATTTAACCAACTGCATTGATGCGAAGTCACTGGAAGTGGTTGGTTTGAGCCCAGAGTTGGAATGAGATTCGCCAAGTCACATTAATCATGTAACACACAAGGGGCTGTACACCACCTTGTTCTTGGGATTCCATTCCACTTCTCTTCTTCCCATCCTTCTCTCCATTGTTCACCTCATTGCCGGTTGTATCATTGTATATACTTTAGTTGATGCTTTGTTTTCTTTTTGGTAAATTCTTCCGGTTAAGACTTTAACTCTTGTTTCCAAAGGACATTCCCAGAGCCCACGGACTCTTTGAATGTGGGATTGTCAGGGCATTAAGGGCATGAGCCTGCTTTGGGGAGGACCCACTGACATTCCTATTTGGAACATTAGTTAACTTCTTTTCCTTAACGTTTTGCAATTAATTAACATTTTTGTTCATTTCCATCATGACATCCTTTTTATCGATGCCATAGTTGTCCCTTTTTACCTATCATTCCTATTCCTTTTCTCTCTCCATTCTAACGCTACCGGAGGTTCGCGATTAGTCATGGGGGTACGGGGCCTGATTTTTCGATTTTTATCCTAAGCCCCGGATTTTTTCGTTTTTCTTCCTAACCCCTATACCTTCGGTAGTCATCATCTATATTTTCCCAGATCCATATCAGCCATACCACACCTTAGCCAGTGAACCTAAACCGAAGCAAGGTATGCTTTACTTAATGATTCAATTACCCTTGCTAATATATGATGGTGTTGTGTGTGCAGATGGCAATCATACAACAACGGAATGGATCTGGAGCAGACACTTGGAATGGAGCAGCGCTGAAGCAGCATGCAAGGAGTGGAATTGATAATGCGCTTACAGATGGACAACGAAAGGCGCAATCTAGGCGTTGGCAGCAACAAGACTCTTCTTCTTTCTTCTCTTCTATTCTCTCTCCTCTTTTCTCTCAGCTGCCAACTGTGGCCTGATGTCATTGTAATAAGGTGTTCACCCATGTTGTCATGAACACCAGTTTTTGTCAAGTCTTGTAATAAAGACCGTTCACATGTCATCCCATTAGTTCCATTTTCCCTAATAATCCCATACCTACCTGATATCATTGTAAGGAACTCGAGGACGAGTTTTCATTCAGTCATGGGGGTATGATGAGACGCGGTTTACACTAGGCCGCGATATCGCATCCCATGCGATATCGCGTACGCGATATCGCGTCTTCTCCTGCGATATCGCGTACGCGATATCGCGTCCCGCCGCCATATCTATAAATAAGAGGCGGCACTCCCTTCATTTCCCAATCCTGGCTAGTGTAGCGAAGCTCTGGCAGATTGATCACTCCAGAGTTAGAATTTTTCCCCATGTGCCCGCAGTAGGAGTCCTAGAGTGAACGGCTCTTTATTCGAGCAGCTTGTAACCTGAACCCAAGTTGTGTACGGCAATAAAGACGAACTTGTTTGGATAAACCTTGCAGCACGTGGTTTCATTTATTGCTTTATTTCCTGCTTTCCTAGTGCGTTCAAGTACGACTTGATTACGAGCGTCTACGGACGTGTACGGCTAGTCAAGGAATCGGCTGCTTGACGCAATGCATGAGTACGACTCAATTACGAGCATTGGATGCTTGGTAACCCAGTAGCGTATTCCAGGATTCTGCGCTTGGTAACTCCCGGGTCTAATGTGTACGGCTAGTTGAGGAATCGGCTGCTCATTGCTAGGCTAGATCGTGTGATAAGTACGACTTAGTTACGAGCACCCACGGGTGTGTACGGCTGGCTAAGGAATCGGCTGCTTATCACACGTAGGCTAAATAGGTGCCTCAGTACGACCACTTCGAGCACTTGCGTTACGTGTGGCGATCCCAGTAACGATTAGCGTTTGGTAAGCTGCAGTTGCATAGTTCAGGGTGTGTCCGGCAAGTGGGAACGGATGCTGACGCTAGTTAAATTAGACTTAGATCTTAGTTAGAGTTAGTTTAGTTTTCTCAACCCTTCTCCTGGTAGCATAGAAGATAAGCCAAAAATACCAAAAAAATCATATACCTCAGACTTGCTTAACCATACACCGTGACACTTACAAGCAAGCCTGGGAAGACAACGAACGATTAACCCCAAGTGTTTCTTGTGGCGTTAAGGCATTTAGTCTGCGGAGTTCGACCGGATCGCGCGTGTACGCTCGTTTCGTATGGTGGAGTGTAGGGGTACCTCGCCACTCATCACCAGACTTCACCTTTATCCTCCACCAGGATGAACAACTACATTTGTGAGACTTAGAAGGTAACATATTTGTTATCTCCTGATCACTCAGTCCCAAGCATGCTTCTTTGTGCTCTCACATGAATTGGCATGCAACACTTGCACGCGGAATACATTGTGCATGAACATGACTTGAGGGAGTATCACCCCATGGAGGCACAATGTCAAAGGAACTTACAATAGGAGAAACATCACAAGTCTGTGAAGGGTAAGTGGTCCTCGGATGTCCCACACGTCTTAAGTGAAAATGAGGCTAGTGAACTTGCCTTAGGAGGTTCCCCACGAAATGATGTTCCTCCCATTGACTTTGGCCAAGGGGTTATGTATCAGAACCTTCATTCAACCATCCATAACCTAGGTACTGATACTAATGGACATAAAATGTCTAAAAAAGGAACACAACAGCATGATAAAGATGGACATTCTAATCACAACTACGATCGAGGCGGTGATCACTGAAGGGAAGGTAGTAGGCACTGACATGGTGATGGTCCATCTTCCTCTTCACCTTCACCATCTCCTTCACCCTTTCCTTTACGATCTGGACATAGTCACAAAGAAAAAGACCATGAGGATAAGGGTAGGCGAAATAGGAGACATAGACAAAATAGTCAAGAAAGGGAACAAGGGCATTCTAGAGAATCGCAGCATGGAAGAAGGGAGAGTAGGGAACAACATAAGCATCATAGACGCCATAGACAAGACGATCACGATGAACCCCTACTCACCACACAAAGTATACTAGACATAACTGAGGTCATTAGAATCCCAACAAGGCACCAAAAGGATAGTAGGATCAAGAGATCAGACATGAATAATATCCCATGATTTGAAGGGGGATATAACAATGATCCTCAAAATTATCTACAAGCATTTCATGATGCATGTGCCTTACAAAACATAGAAAATGAATGGAAAAAATTAAAGTTGTTCCCACAGATGCTAATCAAAGAAGTGGAAAGTTGGTATTGGTCTTTAAAACCAAAATCCATTCGTAGGTGGAGTACCATGTTAGAATTGTTCAACGATAAGTACCAAATATACTCCCAAGTGTCCAACCTACGAAAGCAAATCCAAGGATGGAAACAAGGAGGACATGAACCCTTGGATGCTACCATGGGCTGATACTATGCATTATTACATCATTGCCTAGGCCATGGTTACCTGTAAAGGGATCAACTACACCATCTCGTAGATGGGCTTAGGCATGAAACATGAAGAACCCTTGGGACTTATGCCCAAGGAAGGCTATTTGAGCTTAGGATCCATCAAGTTCACAGATTTTTGGGGCAAGTTGCTAAAGAGGAAGGTGAGCTAAGGAAAAGAGAGAGTACCGAGGAATATAACAGAGATCCTTCCCTTCGAAGGAAGAAAGTAAGATTTTGTAAGGATGAAGAAGAGTCACCACTCGAAGAGATGGTGAATAGGAAAACTTTGCCTATTCAAAAGTTGGCATCGGAAGTATCGGCAAAGGTAGACCAAGATAGACCAAATGTGGGACTCCATAGATGATAGATTTCAAACCGTTCTTAAAATAGTAGAGGAGTTTAGGGAGTAAGGTAGTGATCACGAAAAGAAAAAAGAGAGAGAAGCTGAATATGCACATAACAAAGGTAAGAGAAAAGTTGCCATCATCGAAGAGGTTGTGGATTCAGATACAAAAAATGATAGTGGATGTGAGATATGCCAATATGACCATCCTAAGGGATGTTGCCCTATAATCTCACATCTACAGGAGTCTGGGATGTATGCACTCAACCCATGATTAAATAGAAGGTAAACACCCGAAAGGTTACCTTATCCTTAAGGTAACCCAAGATAGTTCCATCAACCCTTAATGTATTATCCAAGTGGAACTCCACCACAGTCGATTGAGCAATATCAACAATGATAGCACCCACAATCATGGGGAATGCCACCACCAGGGCAACAGTATCCTTATCAGAAACCTAACCTGTATGGATATTACGTGCAGCAGCCAATCTCTCCACGTGACTCTACTAGTCATGTCACTCCTCAACCTCACTACCAAGCCCATGAGTACTATAGGACTCCTTCTCATAGGGCTGATGTTCCACAGACATACTATCCTTCTCATCTAGCTACACCTCTCCCATCCATATCTCCATTACCATCTACTCTAGCTATGCAGGGTGAACTCCCTGCCCAACCGCAACAACGTAATGCTACAAGGGCTGTTAACTCTCAATCTACTATTAGTTCTAACAACTGCATGAAGAAAAGACCTTTCTTCAGAACCAATAGTCCAACTAAGCCCTTGTAACCACAAGCAGCTAATCCTTTAGACACCTCATTACCAATCAAAACTTTAGAACTCCCTTCAGGCCAAACACCGCACCCAATGCATATAGTCATGTTAACCCATGTCGTCACTAATTGGATTAAGGCTGGCCATCTTCCTAGGAAATTTTTTGATCCTAGAAATCCTCTTATATATTTACAAATCACTGGGAATGAGCTGTGCAAAGCTCTTTAGATTTAGGTTTTGATGTCAACTTAATCTCTCAAGACATGTACAAATCCTAGAACTTGCCTCCACTAAAAAAGAGTAACATTCATTTAGAGTTGGCTAACTAGTCCATCATAATTTCATTAGGGCTAGTGAAGGACATTGTCACCACTGTTTGTAGATGGTCATATCCAGTTGATTTCCTCGTGATTCAAGTGAACAATGGTAAGGGGGACCTCCCAATCATAATGGGGAGAGCATGGCTAAGCATAATTGACATGCGCCTAGGAATTTGTGATCTTTCCCTGGAAATATCAAAGGAAAATATGTTTGAGAAGATTGAGAAGAAGAAAGTTCCATGCATCGCATGTAGTGACACAAGGTGTAATTGAGTGCAGAAGTCTTGATTTGTGCAAAGTTTAATATGGCCTACATGCAATCAGTGTGCACAAGTAACTAATATACAAAGATGCTTGTATGCAGCAACCACAAGACAAGAAGGCACCTAGTGGCTAACAGTTGATCAAGAGAGTAGTTCAACTATATGCATGGAATGAACTGAGTGTTTGACTTGTGCTTACATCAATAGCATAGACACATTAGAGTAAGTCCATCACCAACTTCTAAGTCTTGACATTGAAAATATCAAGTGGGGGAAGTTGGAAATCCCTGATAGGTTTAAACAGGAGCCCCTTGAGCTAAAATCATTGCCCACTGATATGGAATACACGTTTCTTAAAAATGGAAAATTGGTAATTATTAATGTGAAGCTTGCTCCTCAACACAAAGAAAGACAGCTAAAGGTAATAAATAGGTGGTCAAAAGCCTTTGCTTGGTCATATCCTGAATTAACAGGAATAGATCCTAGGATATGTGAACACAGAATTTACACTGACTCCTCCATAAAGCCTCGAAGACAACTGTAGAGGCGATTGAACCCAAAGTTGAAGTAAGTGGTTAAGGAAGAAATTGAACAACTTCTAAAAGCTAGGTGTACTGTCCTAAATCGTCGGTGTGAGGCTGGAATGGAAACAGACACTGAAAGATTGTTGGGCAGCCACAGCTGGCCCTGCCTTCGCTTGAGGGCAAGCTGGAAAAGGGAACGAAGGCAGAGTGCCTTGGATGGTTTGCACGCAAATCAACCAAGGACTTCCCTGAGCGTAAGCTACGGCTAGCGCTGGGGTTATCATGAATGATGTAAACAGGATGTAAACGAAATGCAAATAGCGACAAAAAAATGTAAACAGAGCGTATTGAATTATAAATAAAGCACAAACCGAGCTATATTGTAAACAAAGCATAAACCGAAGTAAATAATGTAAATAGGAGGCAATGAACTTTATTGTATTGTTTAAAAAATGTATGCACCGGTCGAAGTGTAGCTGCACGTGTGGATGGTAGGTCAAGCACTAAGCCCCGGGATGATGTCTGAAGTGACGATGCGATAATGTGATGTGATGAACGTGAGAAATGCTTGGATGCCAACAGTCAGATGTGCCGAGCACCCAAGGATTGCCAGTTCTGTAATTTCTCAGAATTGCAAATGTCTCTAATTTTTGCCTCCAACTGCCCCCTCCTGATTTATGTGAATTGATAGGGGATTTATAAGGTTGGGCTGTGCTCCGACACAGAATTTCAGAATGGAATCAATGGCTGAGAGATTAGAGGAAAGTGGATCTAGTAACATGTGTTCAATGGATAGTTGTGCTTGGGTTGGATGCGTGCTGGCAAGAGTTGGATGTGTGTTGGACAGTTGTGCACAAGTTGGATGTGTGTCGGCAAGCTACGTTCTTGACCAGGTACATTGCATTTTACAATTTATGGGTTATTCAAGCCCATGAAAGTACATTTAATTTAAACATGAGGGCCTAACATGCCCACACATGTCAATTTATAATGAAATGTACAACAAGAGAAATTTGACCCCCGTTTGCGTGAAATTTCTTTGTTCCTAAGTCTTTTTGAAATTTTCTGGAATGTTCTGAAAGTTGCTGATGCTGACAATTCTCTGCCATTTTCTGAAACTTTTCTGAAACTTCGATGAATAGTGTTCGCATGATGAATAGTATTTTACGCAGTGAATAGTGTTTTATGCTGATGAATAGTGATTACGCAGTGAATAGTATTTCACGCAGTGAATAGTGTTTTATGCTGATGAATAGTGATTACGCAGTGAATAGTGTTTTACGCTGATGAATAGTATTCACGTAGTGAATAGTGATTACGCATCCTTACGCTCTGCAGCATAAGAAAATGTAGTCATAGCGTAATCAACCGAAAACACCTCTTTTAAGGTCCAAATTTTGATTTTCCAGAAGTTGCTGATGTTGAGGATCTTTTGTCATTTTCTGAAACTTTTTCTGAAATTTTCTGAAACTTCGATGAATAGTATTTGTGCAGTGACTAGTGTTTTACGCAGTGAATAGTATTCACACGATGAATAGTGTTTTACGTAGTGAATAGTATTCATGCCGTGAATAGTGTTTTACACTGTGAATAGTGTTTACGCATCCTTACGCTATGTAGCATAAGAAAGTGTAGCCACAACGTAATCAGCCGAAAACACCTCATTTAAGGCCCGAATCTTGATTTTTTTCAGAAGTTGCTGATGTTGAGGATCTTCTGCCATTTTCTAAAACTTTTCTGGAATTTTCTAAAACTTCGATGAATAGTGTTTGTGCGGTGAATAGTGTTTTACGCAGTGAATAGTATTTTACACTGTGAATAGTGTTTTACACTGTGAATAGTGTTTACGCATCCTTACGCTATGCAGCGTAAGAAAGTGTAGCCGCAACGTAATCAACCAAAAACACTTCATTTAAGGCCCGAATTTTGATTTTCTGAAGGCTGGGAACTGCTGGGGACCTTGGCGAAGGTCATGGAGGGTCCTTGTGCTTGGTTTTGGCTTGTTTTTGACTCAGTTTCGGGGCCCCAAACATTGGTGATGCTAATCCTTACGCTGTGCAGCGTAAACACAACATGAGCACATTATACTTAGCCAAAATTGCACTTTTTGACCTTAAAATGAATGATTCTTGATACCGAGACTTGCCGTCGTGATTTATGGGCCCCAGGGGGACCTTGCTTACTCCATGGTGGGCTGCTTAAAGCCATTTCAGAGGCTCTAAAGTTGTCTAGAAGTGTTGCTAAAATTTTTGTGGTGTTTCACTGGGTTCATCTACCCCATTGCCAATAGTGAATGGGTTAGTCCCTTAGTAATTGTGCCCAAAAAGGGAGGTAAATGGAGGGTGTGTATAGACTTTAGGCTACTAAACATGGCAACGTTTAAAGACCACTTTCTATTTCCATTCGTCAATCAAGTCTTAGACACCATTGTAGGGCATGGATACTATAGTTTTCTGGATGGGTACAATGGGTAAAACCAAATACAAATGGCCCTAAAAGACCAAGCTAAGACTACATTCACCAGTCCTTGGGGAACATTTTCATACAAATAGATGTCACTTGGCTTGTGCAATGGCCCTACAACATTTTAATGATTAGTTCTAAGCATCTTCCAATAGCAAATAGGAAATGGTGTGGAGGTCTTCATGGCTGACTTCTCCACTTATGGAGCAAACTTTGATCAAGCCTTGGACCGGTTAGAGCAAGTACTAAAACGATGTGTAGAAACCAACTTAAGGCTCAATAGGCAAAAAAGCCATTTAATAGTCCAAGAAGGCATTGTACTAGGGCATACGATTTCACAAACAAGGATAGAGGTAGACCCTGAAAAGATCAAAGTTATCCAAGGAATCACATTGGCTATTATAGACACTTTATTGAGAAATTTTCAAAGGTTGCAAAATTGTTGGTGGAACTAATGAAAAAGGACGTACCTTTCGAATGAACCAGGGAATGTGAACTAGCTTTTCAAACCTTAAAATATAAGCTCATAGAAACACCTATTCCACAAGCTCCTGACTAGTCCAGGACACTCCATATAATGATTGACACGTCCAACTTTGCTTTAGGAGCTATACTTGCACAGTTAGATGACCAAAAACGTTCTTATTATATCCATTGTGCAAGTAGAAGTATCGCTGGTGCACAACTTAACTACAGTACAATAGAGAAAGAATTAATGGTTGTAGTGTTTGCACTAGAAAAATTCAGGCACTATGTATTAGGTTATAAGGTATTTATACATATAGATCATAGTGCAATTTGGTTCCTAATGAATAAACCAACGGTGAGCCCTCACATCATACGATGGCTCGTAATCTTACAAGATCTCAATCTTATGATGATCGATCATAAAGGCACCGAGAACATAGTTGTTAATCATTTATCTTGATTACAATGGGATAACAAAGAGGATGAGTATCCAATTTATGATCATTTCCCTGATGAACTCCTCTTTGTAGGTGTAGTAACTAATCAATTGACCATGGAGAAAAACTGGTATAGTAGTATTCTCACCTATTTTCTTACACAACAAACACCACAAGGGTTTGATGCTAAAAAGAAACAATAGTTTCTTCACCGAGCTAAGTATTTTATTGAAATCAATGGGAAACTTTACAAAGTATGTCCTGATGGCTTAGTCTGATGGTGTGTTCCCAATGTAGATCAACTACGAGTTCTCCAAGATGCTCATGAGGGTCCTTGTGGGGGTCATTACACTAGGAGATGAACAACCATTAAGATCTTGCTTGCAAGATATTATTGGCCTACAATGTTCTAGGACGTCCATCAATTCGTCCAATCTTGTGAGCGCTGTCAACGTGATGGGGGAATGACTACTAAAATGGAGGGTCCTCAATAATGGATTCAACCTTTAGAACCCTTCAACATTTGGGAAATTGATTTTATGGGGCTGATTACACCAATGTCCAATGGAAAAGCTTATATTGTTGTTGATGTTGATTACTTGAAAAAATGGGTAGAAGCAACTACTGTTAAGGACTGTACATCATCTACAGCTGCACGATTTGTTCAACAAAAAATCATAAATAGGTTCGGCATGCCATGTGCACTTATTTTAGACAATGATACATACTTTATAGGTGAGACTTTTTGAAAATTAATGCAACGCTTAGGGGTTGAGCACAAACTGACTACACCATACCACCCCAAGAAAATGGTCAAGCCGAAGTCACCAATAGGGAGATTACGAAGATATTGACAAGAACCATTAGCAAGTATAGGCAAGACTGAAGCACTAAACTAAATGATGCTCTTTGGGCATACTGCTCCACATGGAAACTCCCTATAGGCTACTCTCCCTATGAGTTAGTGTATGATAAACTACCAACACTTCCTATTCAAATTGAGCTCTGTACACGATCCAGGACATGTGACCTCAACCTCGACCTCAATCTAGCACAAAAACAATGATTAATGACCCTTACCTTTCTAGATAAGAACCACTTAGCCACCCTGTCATCTAATAAATTGCACAAGGCCTTCAATAAACAATGTCATGACCTAAGAATTAGGAAAGTTAGATATCAACTAGGAGATAAGGTTATGTATTGGAATCCCACACATCTACCACAACACACTAAATTTCAAATGCTGTGGGAAGGACCTTATGTAATTCATGCAACTTTTCCTTCAAGGGCCATGATGATATATAAACCTGAGAGCTTAGATAAGAAATTGTTGGTCAACATCCAACAAACCAAACCTTTCCATGAGCTTAGAACAGCCAGTACCAATACTACCGCTATAGGTGGACAACCCTACTCGTTATTTTAGATCTCCTCCTTCCAACTCAATCGTGGGGGAGAAGGCCACCTATGCCAACCATTCTAGGCCCTTAGTTCTTTTTGTATTTTTGTTTTACAAGTTTTTGTTTTACATATTTCTTTAATCTTTTTTGTTTTCGTTTTATGCCATTATTCACATTTTTATTATTTCTTTTTTTATTTAATTTAATTTTATTCGTCTTACAATAAGTACTCATGATGGTGGATTGAATTATATAATGTTGATTGCTAATGTTTGGTTTTTACCTTTGATTTTCAATGTTGATACTGAGATATGGTTCTTTTGATAAAATAGGCAATGAGTCCACATCGTCCATTCATCCATTCAAATATGTGGCCTCCCTTGGCTTGGAATAGTACAGTCCCTTTTTCCTAAATAAACTTATTAATGAATTGGTGGCTTTGTATTCTTCAAACCAAGGAAGGACTCAATGGTTGAAAAGGGTGTGACTTTAAGGGGATTCGATGCAGTTGTGTCGACTATTCTCTTGAGTACTTGAGTGCTTTTCATGGGTTTTCTGCCATTCCGTCATTCACCTACTATCAGGAAGCTGAGTGAATAAAAATAAGTCTTTGCATGGTGTGGTTCTCATAAAAAAACAAAAAGTAAAAAAAAAACGTGCGAATTCAAAGCACATCCCTTAGACATAATAAAAGAACACATGGGCTACAAAGCACTGGTTATAGCACTGGAAAGACATGTTAACCATGCCTGAAGGTTCCCTCTAACTAAGGCCCTCTCTCACTTCCTGCTTCTCCATCTCGCTTTCCTTGGAATGGTAGTGCCTCTCCTTGCATTCTTGTTGCTTCAAGTGGATGAGTTGATCAACTGTGTTGATGCAAGGTCACTGAATGTGATTGGTTTGAGTCCAAATTTGGAATGAGTTCTACTTAATCACCTTAACCACAAAATACACAAGGGACTTTACACAACCGTGCTCTTGGGATTCCATTCCATTTTCTCCTCTCCTTCCATACTTCCAATTTTTTTCACCTCATTGCCAGTTTTATCATTAGTATATATCCTGGTTGACACATTGTCATTCCTTGGTAAATTCTTCTAGGTAAGTCTTTAACCATTGCTTCCATATGTCATTTCTAGAGCCTACGGACTCTTTGGTTTGTGGGTTTGTCAAGGCATAAAAGACATGAGCTTGCTTTGGAAAGGACCCATTGACATTCCTTTATGGTGTAGTTGTTAAATTCTTTCTCTCAAACATTCCTTACAATCAACCATTTCTCATTTCATCCCCATCCATAACATCCATTTTATTGGTGTCATTGTTGTTATTTCTCTCATCTTTCTTGTTCTTTATATTCTTTTTCATCCTATCGCTATCGGAGGTTCGCTCTTAGTTGTGGGGGTCCTATGTCCCAAATGTTTTGAAATTTTTCAAACTTATCTCACCCCTACATTGTAAACCTCTAATCGAGTATTTTCCATAACCACAACTCAACCAATGTGCTTTATATCGAGGCAATGTATCAACTTTATTGTGGCTTACCTATCCTTGCTCATTAGTGATTGTGTTGTACGTGCAAATGGCAATGACACAAACAATGAATTGGGATAGGAGGGAGCACTCGGGATGGACTGGAGCTAGAGCATTTACGCTAGGAACAAATTTGATCGCATGGCTATGGATAAACAACAGAATGCACAATCTTGGCATCGACAGCAACACACCTCATTTTTTCTCTCTCTCCCTTTCTCTTCAAGCTATCGAATGAAGGTCTAGGTGTCATTTATGTACAATGTTCACCACCATGGGTATGAACACCAATGTTGTAATGTATTGTCAATTCGTTCATTGGGCACTTAGAGTTTGTCATCCCATTTCACTGTCAATTGTCATTTAGTCAATAATCCCATACCTTTCCAATATTTTGTAAGGCACTCGAGGATGAGTTTTCATTCAATCGTGGGGGTATGATAAGACACGATATCAAGGCTGCAATATCGCATTTGCGATATCGAGTCCCCGATATCGGAGCCTACCATGCGATGTTGGATACCCAATATCAAGACCTGTCTCCTTGCCTATAACTAAGAGGCGAGCGCACTTGGTTTGCAATAGATTAGTTAGTCCCTTAGCCAAACTCTTGCCCTTTCTCCCTCTCAGAGTTAGAATTATTTTTGCATGCCCGCAGTAGGAGTCATAAAGTGAACGGATCTTTATTCAAGCATTGTGTACTTGAGCATACCTTGTGTACGACAATAAAGATGAACTTTGTGATAAACCTTGTAGCATTCAGAATAGATTAATTAATGTTAATTGTAGTTATTTAATGATTTCCTAGTTAATTAATGATCTCTCTCACCCTATAACTCTCCTAAGTAAGCACACTCAATTCGATCACTTCGAGCATGCATGTAACACTTGGTAACCCAGTGACGATTAGCGTTTGGTAATCCCAATAGTATTACACTAGTTTAGGATGTGTACAACAAGTGAGAACAGATGCTGGTGTTAAGATTAGTTAAATTAGATTAGCTACCTAGTTATCTCTCTCCTCCCCTTGTAGCACCAGGACATAAAAACACAAAAAGTATAAAAATCATATGCCTCAAGTTTACTTAACTATACAATCATGACATACAAGTAAGCTTGGAAAGACAACGATTGACTAACCCATTGATGAGCGGTGAGGTACCCCTATACTCAACCATACGAATACAAGCGTTCACGCATGATCCAATCAAACTTTGTGGACATGCTAGTTGTGGTATCTAGATAGTTACACATTGATCACACTTCACTATCTTCCCACTTGGACTAGTATTTGCTTTATCACGTATGGTTTAGTCTAGAGTGAGGCGTATGATGTAATCCTAAACTAGTGCTACTCCTAGAGACAATGGAAAATAATCTTGATTAAACTAATGAGTAATAGGAAATGAAGTCTAAGCTAACCTAAGTGTGATGAGCATCCGTTCCTTAATCATCCATACACATCTTGGACCTCGTGCACAACTACTACTGGGATTACCAAGCGTAGATCCTAGGTACGCTACTAGGTTACCAAGTAGTCACACTTAAATGCTTGTGATTAAGTCGTACTCATTCCACATTTAACAACAGGAATAGTAAATGATGATAAAGAAATATTAACTAAGAAAACAATAAATAACAATAACAATTAACTAATTAAACTAAGTGAATGCTGCAATGATGAAGTAATCTCGATCTTTATTTCCGGTCATGTGCGTGTCCAAATACATCACACTCGAATAAAGGTGTCATACAATTACAAGCATCACATTGCAGGCATGCACTGGGAAAATATTCTAACTTCTACAGAAACAAAATGCAAGGGCTTCGCTACAACTACTGAAAAAGATGCCTAGGTGTGGCGGAGGGCCGCTTATTTATAGGCTAAAATAGGCTCTGTGTAAATGGGGCCACGTCGACGCGGCCGCGTATATGGGCCTCCGTATACACGGCCTAGTTGACGCATTGCCTATATAGCGCTTCATCACCTGTCCTTGTTCCACAAAGGCGTGTAAGCACTTAGTCCTTGGAATTCGACCAGATCGTGCATGTACGCTCGTATTCATATGGTTGAGCGTAGGGATACCTTGCTGCTCATCAAGCGATATTACATGTAATTCTAAATAGATTTGCTAGAGAAATATCATATTAACAAACAAAAAAAAAGATTTGGTAAAGAAAAACAAAATATCTTAATCATAGAGATTTGACCACAATTGTTAGCTCATTCATCAAATTTGGTAAAATGGCAACTTGGATATTTTTCAATATAGTAGATGAACCAAAATTCAGCTTAGTTTTTTCAAGATTCTCTTAGCAAAATTATAGATATATATTATAAATATATAACTAAGCTAGTAATGCTACAATGTTACCACAAAATGATTAGGCAATCCATTAATAGGTGACCCAAGTGGTTCTTGTTAGCAAAGAGGTTTTTAGTTTGAGTCACACTTGAGACATTGTTATATTCTTCTATAGTTAGTTAGCTATGGGTTGTATCAATAGTTAAATTATTTTGATCCCTCAACACAAAATGGGTAGGCAAAGTGCAAATAATAATGTTTAAAAAAATACATATTTTTTTATTTTTTATTTTTTTAAAAGATGGTGTGGTGGGTTATGGNATTTTTTTTATTTTTTATTTTTTTAAAAGATGGTGTGGTGGGTTATGGTTGGGGTTTGGTTGGAGCCTCAAATATCATCATCATCATTCTAGCCTTGTCCCAATAAAATGGGGTCTCCTACATGAGTTCTTTTTTGCAATTTGCCTCTATGATGAACTATAATTTTGTTTATTTGTAATTTCTTCAAATCATCTTTGATTGTTTTTTCCATGTCTTATTTGGTCTTTATTTTGATGGCTTTTTTGGAACATGGGTTGGAGCCTCAAATATTTTTTAAAATAATATTTACCCCTAAGACATATAGTCCAATTAGAGCTTTCATCATCATCATCATCATTTTATACTTACCCCAACCTTTTCTCAACAAAATGGGTTGGCTAAGTTCAATTAGAACTTTCTAACTTAGTATGGCATACCAAAATTGAATCCCAACATAGAGTTTACAAACGAAGAGTTTTACTAGAACGGCTTTTGCTAGCTAGGACTAGCAAACAACTTATAATTTATTTATAAGCCCGAGGTTCAATTGCACCCGGTGTAATTGCAACAGGTTCAATTTCAACGGATTAAACACACCTTGAAAGTTAGTATTCGATATATTTCCTGGCTACATATTTCTTAATCAAAATAAAGTAAACATCCGGTACAGAAATGACCGTGGGAGGAGGCCCTGCAATTTTGCATTGGAATTCAAAGCCGAGTCCAAACTGTGGGAGGAGACCGTGTAATTTTGCAGTGCAATTGAAGGCCCTGCTAAAACTAACCCTGCCCTCAGGAGCTAAAACCAACCCTCAGCGCTACCTTCAAAACGAGTTTCAATAAATTTAGTTATTTCGTTATTTGCATTGGAATTCAGCTGAACTTGAGGTCACAGAGGTCAGCGCTAAGGAGGATAGAGAGCTTGGTAAGCTGTTTAGACCCTGGCAAAACCTCCATCAGCGACACAGTCCACTGTCACAGTTCCTATTCGGCTGTTCGTCTCGATTCTTACTGCGATGCCCAGTGACCCGAACGCCCTCAGAAGAGCCCTGTCGCTCTACTGCAACAAATGCTTTCAATCTCTCCCTCGCTGCACCGCATTATGCCAGTCCCAACAGGTTCCATGCTGCACACAGAATTCTGCTGCTCCAATTTCTTCAACCCAAGTCTCGAAATTTTTCAGCAATTTGTGGGTTCGCGGCTTTTCAAGCTTCCCTATGATAGATAGCGCCGATCAATCCGATGAGCCCTCAAGCTCATGTGCCAGTGATCCTGAAGCTGAATCCAAAACCACCAAATTTAACAGTAATGTGTCGAAGAAATCACACAAATATTGGAGACAGGGCGTTGACAGTAATGATCGGAAAATTAAAGACAAGACACAGAATCGGAACAAAGACATTGGTTGGAGAGAATGGAAGGTGAAGGAGAAAGATAAAGATAAGGGCAGAGTTAGTTTTAGCAGGAATAAAAATGCTGTGAAAAAGACACTTAGGACTGAGCATGTTAAGTAAAAATGCTGTCAAAAAGACACTTAGGACTGAGCATGTTAAGCAACGGTCGAAGCAGAAGCAGGGGGAGGTGGAGGAAGTGAAGGGTACATTGAAGTCTAAAAATTCGAAGAAGAAATTGAAAGCAGGGATGGTGGATGAGGATGAGGAAGAACTGGATGATGACATTCCTTTTGAGAACGATGTATGCATAGAGCAATGGTTTACTCCACTGAGTGCCGAAGAGAAAGAGCAGAGGACCCAGGATTTGGAGAAAGCATTTTTGGAGGTTTCTGGTACAGATGCACAGGAGGCTGCAAACTCAATTCAGAGTTGTAAGAAAAGGGCCAGGATTGATGCCTCCAAGGTTGCATCTTTGTGGGATAAGGCTTAAAGGGCCAGGGTAGATGAAGAGAATGGCAGGTCTGTTGTGGGTATTGCAGGAGACAGTGATATTGAGGAGAAAGAGGAAGAAGAAACGGAGAATCCTGGTGAAGTTCATGAGGCAAGGGATCAGTGGGTTAGTCCAAGGAGTCCAGAAGAACAGCAGAGGAGGACCCTGGAACTGCACCGGGCATTGCTGGAGATTTCATTAGGACGAGCTGATTATGATGTTTCGGAAGATCCCAATGGTGTTAGGAAAGAAGATCAGAGGTCTCTGAGCTTTGGAATAATAGGAGCACGGAAAGTCCACCCTCACTAATTTCATGGTGAGTTTTGTATAAAGTTGATGGTTTCTTGCTTGGGGAACATTAATGGTTTGTTACTAGTTGGATATCTAAAAACATCGGTAGGGGGTGATTGATTGTTTTATATTGTTATCAATATATAGTATGTATCCGTTCCCTATTATGAATGATCTGATCTGATAGTGATATTTTACAGGTACTTATAGGTGACTGAGGTTATGGTATATTATTTTGATTAACCCTTAATAATTTTGTCTTCATCTATCATTTTTTTCAAGGTTGGAACAAAAGTTTCTGTAGTTTCCCCAAGACTAATACTACAAATCATGAAATTCTTGGAGTTATGACCAAAGATAACACCTAACTTGTATGATTATTTTATGTCAATTCATGTATCAAGAATTTTCATTTGTCTTACTGCATGCTAATGTAGTACAGATTATAATAAGTTTTATTATTAAATAGATGTTTTTTTAAACGAATAATCAGGTTCCTTTCACCTAATGTACATCTGATTAGATTTAATAATTAATTTCCTGTTTGTTTAACTACTTTATAAAAGCAAGACCATTTAACTATAATAAAATAGATATCAATCAACAGGATGTGATTTATATGTGGAATCTGATGCTGCTGTCTCTAAACTGTTATAATCATATCTGAAAACACACTATAAATGCTCTAGAGAAATTATTAGAACCCTACAGATCTGAATAAATCATTAGAGGCAAAATATTGCGCTGTAGCAGGTCAAGAAACACTATAAATCACTCTTAAAACATTCTAAACTCTAGCAAACATTTGCTGTGATAACAAAATGAAAGCAGAATGAAAACAGTAAAAATAGCACAAAAACACAGAGAGTTATGTGGTTTGGGCCCTTTTTACCCTACTTCCACAACAATGCTGATCTACCTTCTATTTTTCTCAAATCTTCAGAACACAAGCCATCATTGTAACTTTTCCAAACACCCAATCTGTTATTCCAACAGATTTCAGATTAACACTAACAAGACTCATGTCTCCAAGGTAAAACCTTGATACAATGCTTTCACTTCAAAGCACACACTAAAGGCTACCCCAAGCCTTCTATTTATGAAGAAACATGAGGACCAAACCCCAATCCTAATACATGTGAGATAAAACACCAAGCATCCTATTTATGAGGAAACATGAGGACCAAACCCCAATCTTACTACATGTGGGATAAAACACATCTCCATATCAAATGCAACATAAAAGGAAATACAACAATTAATGTATTTGTCTTTATTTTTCCAACACAAACATGATAACAGTACACTTTCTAGGAAACACAGGCAAGTAAAAGCAATAGAAGATACAAAATGATGATGATGTGATGAAGGCTCCATGTAGCAAGAATTTTAAAGCAACAATGTTTGATGAGGAAAAATATCCACTCGAAATTAAGGATTTAACTTGTGGTCCAAAAATCAAGAGTGCCTTCTCAACAATGTTCACATCTTCAATTTGCAATTGATATACGATGGAAATTCTACTCAAACGAAAGCTAAGTTTAAATTTGATAATGAATGATGCAAAGGTTGTGTTGTAGAGGCATCACTTCACAGTGCCTTCTCAACAATGTTCACATCTTCAATTTGCAATTGATGTACGATCTTCAATTTGCAATTGATGTACGATGGAAATTCTACTCAAACGAAAACTGAGTTTGAGTTTAAATTTGATAATGAATGATGCAAAGGTTGTGTTGTAGAGGCATCACTTCACAGTGCCTTCTCAACAATGTTCACATCTTCAATTTGCAATTGATGTACGATCTTCAATTTGCAATTGATGTACGATGGAAATTCTACTCAAACGAAAACTGAGTTTGAGTTTAAATTTGATAATGAATGATGCAAAGGTTGTGTTGTAGAGGCATCACTTCACAGATTGTAAGCATGTGAGTAGCAGTCTTGTATTCAGTAAATTGCTCTGAAACTTTAGTATGACTAGAAAATTAAAAAATATATTTAACTTGAAATAACCAAGGGATGTGAACAAACATGTTCATCATTACTCTACCACTACCATTATTGGGCGTGAAACAACGATATAGCCATCCAGGTGCATCATAGTAGTAATCTATCCTACTGCAAGACATACTAATTATTCTTCCCTTCTACAATCTTTGCATAAACAATTGTGAAAAAGGTCAAACATTGACAAACATTTAGAAATACTTGGAATGAAAGGACAACAAAAAATATCGCTCATCGCATGGTTATCAGTAGGACCTTTTCATAGAAGATAAATCACTATTCATCATCTGCCAAACTGGTTTAAAATGTCAGTTTAGTTACAACATAGAATTTCAACATGTATTTAGAATCCATAACATATATATCATATCCCGGTGCTCATAATTTGAGATATGATGCAGTGTTTGTGACAGCTTCCAACAGAAATTTAATTGTATGGATCATTGCTGCACAAAAATTTGACTGTAGTTGAAGTCCTCATGTTCAGATGCAAGAAATTCCTTAGTAATGTTATCTGTTTCCTATCATCTCTTTTGAGCAACAGATATTTACAACCTTGTAGACTCTAACATTATCTAGAAGTTTATGAATGATTAGTAAAAAGAATGAAATTAATTGAACTTTTGTAAAGTCAACCTACTATGAAGGCATGCTCATCATAGTATAACAAAAGTAATAAAAAAAAAATCTGTTTAGGATGTTGCTTTAAATATATTGTAATTATGCAGCATTTCTTACTATCTAAAAAAGCAGGAAATGATTTAGTTTTAGTGACAGATATAAACCTATGAGGTATACTATTAAATACCATTGTTACAGGCCTTTTCATGTTGCCTCTTCAAAAGTAATGGTTTTGGTAAAAGCATCCAGGGCACTGCTTCAAAAGTCACTAGGGGCAAATTAATCAAATGCAATAACAAGAGAACAGGGGTAAATGTAAAACCAACTGTACAGCAGTAAGAATAATCATCCAAAATAGAGCGATATGAATGATCCATAAATATTTAAATGACATACATTTTAAGATTCATAAATGGTTAAGTAGAAGCTGTTTAATAATTATTAAAAGGGATGATATTTTCTTGCAGTAGTTGGGTGGAAAAGAGTTGTTTGTTCTTTTAGCAAATTGTCTTGTTGATGGGTTGAACCTTTACTATTAATTTTTTTCAGCAGTTATGACCTGTAGGCACAAAAGTTTAACTCTACAACATGTCTTTGTAAATAAGAATTTTCTAAGCATGTTGGATTGCTGATTGTATGATTACAATTATTTTTTGATACTCCAGGGCTTGCACTGAGAAGTGATGGCATTCCTTATAATAATGACATTAGGCAACGTGTGGAGAGTTGTTGGAAAAATATCCACCTTTATGATCTACTTGTGGTATTGATTGATGTGCATCACCATATACAAAGGTATTCAATTGTTCATTTGCTAGTTTTTCTTGGGTTTGCCATCCTGTATGATTGGGTATGTGTTTTAAGGTATTATTTTGAATTCCAGTTCCTGTTAACCTCAAAGTTTGCCTTGTAGGTAAAAATTCATTAGAATGGAGTCTATGTGAAGATTCTAGCATTGTGATGATATTACAATAAACTTACATAATGATACACCCATGGTGGCAGCTATCCTGCAATGTATGCCATTAAAGTATCCAGAGTTGCCTCATAGCGTCTTTAACCTCATATATTTAGGGTTAACCCAAGGACATTTCTTTGCTTAAATGAAGTTATAATTTTATAATTTTAACCTATGAGGCATAGCTCATTTGGTTAGAGTTGTGGATTGTGGTTGTGCAAGCTACAGGTTCAATTCCAAGGGGGTTATGATAAAATATCTGTTTAGGGGATATGGAATTAATTACACACCCAGCCATAGAAAGTTTTTGTCAAATCATTTACCTACTTTGACAGTTTAGCCCATTTTGTTGCAATAAAGGCATAATGATGATAATGATTTGAAGACAGCCAGTCTTTGATCTACTTGCTAAAAACTGCAGTCTATAACATTTTATATTTTTTAAAGAAATAATAAAAATAATCATCATCATCCTAACCTTGTCTCAATAAAATGGGGCTAACTACATGAGTTCTTTTTTACCATTTTCTTCTATTAAGAGCTAGATCCATAGCTATCTGCAATTTCTTTTTATCATCTTCAATCATTTTTTCTCATCTCTTTTGGTCTTCCTTTCTGTGGCTTTCTTGGAATTATGAATATTACTCTTGAACAGTAACCTATTCACATGTAAACTCACCAGTGTTTTTTTTAAAAAATATGATTGATTTTAAAGGTAAAAGTCACAGGTCTGTGCTGATGAAAGCTGGGATGGATTCAAGCATTATGACTGAGAAAAATTATTTAACACCTTAAGATTTTTTTAAACATCTTTCTCTGGCTTCCTGCACATAAAAACATCAACAAACTGCATACGTTTAAAATCAAGGAGGCTATAAACTTTTGTAATTTCTTTAACTTGTCTCTAATTAGCTTCAACAATCATAATGTAAATAAAATGTGAGATGTGATTGCCTTTTGACAATCTATTGCCATTGTAAAGTGTTTTTTGGGCTTCTCTATTATGTAAAACCGAAAAGGATGGGCTTGCATAGTGCAGAATAAAATACATGATGAACTATAAAAACTTTGATTTCAACTATATAGTTGCAAATAATTATTACCATGGTTTGGCCTTTGAATGTTTCTGGCTTTGTTTATAGGTTTATGTCAGCCAATTTGTATGTGCCGTTTGAAGGCATGTTCAAGATGTACATAGAAGTTGGTGTTAGATGATTACAATAAAAATGATCATCAAGCCACTTATCAACCCTAACAGCCACCACAAGTTGATGGGATAAAGGCTGTCATGATGATGATTTTGCCAATTTCCAGATGGCTTCTTCCCTCTTATTTTCTTTTTTAATATATATATATAGAGAGGAATATAAACCCCGGATCTATGGTGGCCAGGTCACACAACTTGTGATATTACAGAACACAGAAAGGACAATTTCAAACTGTTCCTCTTATAAGTGAGGTAACAATGTTGTTGCTATACCCTTGAAAAGCCTTATGATATGCAACAGTATCCTGCCAGAGAGTAGCACTACAACCTACAAAGATCTTGCAATTCTTTCCTTTTGTTGGAAAATTGGAAAATTCGATGATTATGTTCTATCCAAATAGTATACCAAATACACCATTGAGTTAAAAAAATCAGAGAATGAAGTTGTCACGGGCCTTTGTTAATGGGCTTGTTCCTCCAAAATATTCCATAAGTGAACTGTAATAAGACACTGAAGAAAAAGATGTTGTACTGTCTCTGGTTCACGATGGCAAAGACTGCTACATAAGAAAGCTTTTGTAGGTAAACAGTTTGCATAACTTTTAAACATGAATAATTTAAGTCTTGGTGTAGCTATTACATCCTTAAACTCCATAGCATTATGTATTTGTTTATTACGTGGTAGAACTGGATAAGCATTTTGTACTTCATAATCTTGAACCCCTCACTGGAGCCACACAACATCTTGAATCTGGGCATATGCTGTGAACCAATGCATTATTTTCTCTAAACATTGCTAGACTGGCAATGGGTTAAGGATAGGTGGGGCTGTGATAAAAGTATGTCTATTATACAAACATTTCACCCTCATTACTTGTGCCCGCTGTTTATTTTCATTGCAAAGATTCCAAACAATTTTTCCTAAAAGAATTGTATTCATTTCTCTTAGATGATGGCGATTCCACTACCCAAATCTCCATGGCTTGCAAATTGTCTCCCTTCTTGTTATAAGACATAAACTTAGTTTTCCTATCAACCTTCTATCATTATTGTTTTTAATGGTTGTCATGTCTATACATGCACATATTTTCCCCTTTAGTTTCTTGATGTACCTTCCTGCATCCCTTTTTTATGTACTCTTATTTTCAAGACTCTTTTGTTTCCTTTTTCAGCCAATTTTTAAATGTCATCACTCATTTGAATACAGAGTTCATTTTCACTTTGTTCATAATTTTATGCTTCCTCTTAGTGTAGCCAACGAGATGATGTAAACTGTAAACTGTTATACCTATGCTCTATATATATATATATATATATCTCGCTTTATTAAGCAATGCCACATTTTCAATTAAATTCTCACATCTTATTTGGGACTTGTCTGCCAAGGTATGACTTTGAATTTCCTGTGGCTTTCAACACCATTCTATTGTTTTTGCATATGAATTAACATCACAAGCAATTAGTATAAATTCTTTAGTAATTTTTTAAAAATAATTTCTTCCATGGAAATACAAGACTCCATTAGTAGAAACATTTCTTCTATAATTTGTATTAGAGTTGAGTATGGTTGATTGATGCAGTATTGCATTGTTAATTGAAAAAGATACTTTTCTTTTGGGTTCTTCTATTTGTTAATAGATATAGTAACATACCTTTGATTCTTCTGATGGAAATCAGCTCAATTAATTTATTACAGGCCAGATCCTAGGGTGATAAAGCTTGTGGAAACCATGGGAGAAAAAGAACACCCTCACCAAAAAAGAATTCTGTGCTTGAATAAGGTAGATTTAGTTGATAAAAAGAAAGATCTGCTAACAGCTGCCAGTGAATTTGGAAAGCTTGCTAGATATGACAAGTAATTCACTATCTCATGTTACAATTGTTTATTCTTGTTCATTATTCATTTGTTTGCAGCCTTTTTAATGTTCATAGGTATGCAAATTTTTCATGATATCAGGAGAGAAGGGATCTGGTGTGAAGGATCCTATAAATTATTTAACGGATCAGGTAATAAATGTTGCTTAATTTTTCCATGATTGAGAGCACATGAATTGATCCCATTCATCTAGCATAGATGGTCAGTTCATTAGATAGAGATATTATTTTAGAAGTAGTGCTTATGCAGAGAACATTAATTTTTTTGTAAAATTACTTAAGGTTGGAAAAAAAAATAGAATACTCTTTTAGTTATCTTATTTTCATTTAACTTACAATGGGTCCTTTATGTAAAGTTAAGGCTGTTAGAAGGCCTTGGGATGAAGACCCCCTTACAATGGATGAGGAACATGTAAAGCATTTGTCATATGAAGTTGTACGAGAAAAAATGCTGGATTGCCTTCACCAAGTAAAACATGTGGTATTGTAAACTGCATGTCATGTGAGCACAAATCTGAATCTACAATCAATATTTATTAACAGTTCCCTCTATTTTAGTAAATTCCTTCTGTAATGGATCATCAAATAATTGACTTGAAGTATATGGAAGATGGCTATTTGCGAATTGAGGATCCCTTCATTGTGAGCAAAGTTGGTCACCGAAAAATCATTGTTGGGAAGAACGGATCTAAGATAAGCTAAACATCTCTTCAAAGAAAATCTTTAACATTATCTTTGTATTGACCTAAATGATAGAAGTCACTACATGGTGTTTGACACTTTAGACTGATGGTATCCTGAATCAAAGTTTGGTAGTTTTATAGACGTGAATCAATCCAGCAGTCCAAGACTATTAGAAGAAGTAGGATCATGGTATTGCCAAAAAAATAAAAAATAAAAATAAAAATAAGCAGAAAAATATATTATATATCTTCAACAATGTTTTTTTTTTAAAAAATTTGTCCATAATAAAACAGAGAAACATGATTATTTGAGTTGCAAGACATATACAGTAGGGAAACACATAATTACCATTTGCAATTAGCGGAAGTGCCCAGCTCCCATTCACCTCCGAAAAAGAAGAAATAGTCTTCATTTTCCCCCTTTTTTTTCCATATTTTTTAAAATGATAAAATGGAAACCGTGGTTCTTCATTGGCTGGATACATAGGCAAGGAGAAAACGGATTGATAGATCCACTTGTAATAATAGGCATACAAAAGTTCAGCAAACACTTCTATGTCATGGCAGCATTAAAGAACATGCATCTTAAAAAAGGAAGGTATAGGAAAATTACTAAGTACAAGTGTACTTCTTGGGTTGTTGACTTAAATGTTTTCCCTACAGCTTTAGTTGCATAAAATGATATGGAATGGTCAAAACTTAATAGAGATATTCAAGATTGCTATGTCATACACTATTCTATGCGTTGTAAATCCTTATTAGGTTATGTAATTAGTGGATATCATAGAACTTTGGTTTTGTGCCTTTTGAAATGAAACAATGACACGGGTTGTTGTATCTGGGATTGTAATATGCTGTGTCCTGTGATTTTTCTTAAACGTTTCACAATTGAAATGTCAAACATTACCGGTATACCTATCGGCATTTGTTACACTTGTCTTTGTACTGTAGTTACGCTTTTTTTTAATGTTCGTTGATACTGCTTTTCTTCTCACCATACCGATGGGTGTTTATTGGTTCTTGCAGTAGTATGGAACCTTGGATTAAATCTCATGTATCATGGTTCTTGCATTCTCAATGTAAAATAAACCATTTTATGCATCTATCTATTATGGTTCTTGGATTATTATGGGAGTAGCAAAATTAGAAAGGGTTGCATCTATCTATTTTATGCAACCTTAGCTAATGCATGAACTCTGACAAAAATAAAAGATTAACTGTTCTGGTCATACTTCTAAGTGCTCAAAAGTCTTGCTATTTATGCACAGCAGAAATCAAGTTTTGATTGAAACCTTGCTGACTGTGGCAGTGCATAACATGTTAGGAGGAACAAAGTTACTGGTGGCGTATAGTATATGAATAGTTAAAAGTTAGGAGTTGCCCATTATCACGGAACTGGCATCTTCTCTCTGCAATATTTGGAGGAAATGCCATTCCACAAGTTTTATGTTGAATGCTCAATGAGATAATTAAAAACAAAAGAAATAAGAAGTCACTAAAGTTTATTTTGAGGGTTGTAAAAGGTACATTAGTACCATATTCAATGCTTTGTATCATCTATAGCTTGCATATTTTTTCAGCCAAGGAGCATGCACATAACATTTTAAGATACAAAAAATTTGCATGTTTGTTTTTGTGTTGCTACATGCAGTTTATAAGTTCATATTGCATTGTTGATTCTGTTTTTATGCCAATGTCTAAGGATTTGTGGATGTGCTGTAAATCTAAATCTTCTGAAATTTTTTTCACCTGATAAAGAAAATGAAGAAACTAAATTTTTGTTTGTTCACTGCCAGGCAAATCGGAATAGCAGCAAACGAAGAATTGAGAAAGCTGTTAAGCAGGACTGTTCACTTAATAATTCAAGTGAGGGTGAAAAGTTGAAAAAGCACATGACGCAGAGCTATTCTTGAAGGTTTTGAAATTGCCTAAGAAGGCAATGCTTGTTTTGTTTGTTTTATTTTTGCATGTTTGAAATTGGTGCATATCTGTTCTTTGAGCATGCTTTCCGAATAAAATGCAGCTTTTTCATTCAGTGTTTACAAAGAGCTTTTGCATCGGTTTAAATTAAATGGCTATTATATAAAGACAATTTTAAGTTAAGATAGTTTGGATGGATACTGCTAAGAATTGATTTATTCATGTATATTTAGATTTTCTAGGATCTCTATAAAAAACCTAAAATTGAAAAAATTACATTACTGAAACTAATGTAGAGAACTCTATGCTACGGTTACTGTGTATTAGCTGTTGAAGCATGTATTTGAATCTTCAAGAGCAACGTCAAGGTATAGGACGTCAATTTGTTGTTGATTTGAGAGACACTGTTAGCCAACTGCAAATGGATGTGCGGAGTCCATAATGCATGGAGACGTTTATTTCTTAGAGGAGAATTATAGGAATAGCTTAACAATTACAAAAGTTTTAGAGCTTGCAAAAATTGATAAAGGTTAGGAAATCCACTGCACAGTGAATTGAATATTCTGTTTTCTACCAGAGATGTTGAAGTGGGTAGGCAACTAGAGAGTTATGTATGTCAAATGCTATTGCTACCCCTTGGGAAAAGCAGGAAATTGTTCAGGCAACATTCACCTTGAGTACCTTATCAGAAACACCGTAGATGAGTACAGTGCTCAGTTCTGATTTGTAAAAACAAAACTGATAAAATACTCTTGAACATACGGTGGTTTACCCTTCGCCATTCTTGCAGTTGCAGCTGTTTTGAATTCTCAGAATCCTATGAATTGTGCTCTCTCTCGGTGTGTGTACGTTTGCATGAAATTGCTAAATTTGTATGGTTTTGGATAGCCGAATCATTGTATTTCTGTATGGACGTAAGAGATACACGCTTTATTATTGCTATTGCTTTGTCTAGTATTAGCTCATCTATTTTTAAAGTGTACTCTATCCAAATTCATGAAGCTTTTCATGGGCATCATTATACATTTATGTAATTAAGCAGACCCTTTTATTGGATCTCATTACGCTACTGCATTTTCAATTGTTAACCATGTTTTCAGAGAGCTAATTGGGCTGCAGAAGTGGGGAAAGGACTAGGGAAAGACCCTGTTTTTAGCATACTTGAATACCTTTTCCAGAGATCCTATCATTGAAGTGGCCGTGTTCACATTTTCAATTTAAGAAATAAGAACCTTACCATCACCTTAAATGGGCCTAATTGGTATTTTTGGAGAGATTGGATGTAAGTTATGTCAGCACTTCATTATCAACGTATAATCGATAAAGAGATCATGCACTGCATTCCTGGCCAGTTTCTGCAAATAAAATCCCCCATTCGTCATGGAAGCTCGGGAATTTTATTTGACGGATGATTTCAAGTTCAAGATGCCCCTGCACTGAGCCGGATACAAACCCCCTTATCAAAACCATTATCAGGCTACTAAATTGAAATATTCTTCGTTATACAGCGAAATCATGGAGATATGTCTTGTTACACATCACATTAAAATATCAAAAATAATACTTTAATTGCAAATGACGGACCCCAATTTATTCATCTGCCCCGTTGAGATAAAAGGTTTGCTGCAAAAGGTTTGTAGAGCTCTTCTTTCTTGTATTTTGAAAACCAATACAAAGAACCAGCACACCATAAGGCATGGAACATGTTTGCTGGTTAAGGGACAGGTTTCTGGTTAGGTTATATACAAAGATTGAAGATGGTTTCTTTTTATAATAAATGCAGACCAGTGATACCCTTCAAATATGATGTTAAAATTCTTCTTGATCTAATTAATTTTAGTGTTCACAAATAGAGGTCAACCTTAAATGTAATAGTAATAGTATAGGTAGGATAGTACTTTGCATGTTGTGCTAAAAATTAAAATTAGGGTATAAAATTGAACATTTGTAAATCGAGAAATGTGATATTATGTGGGGTAAAAATTTTAATTAAGTTTATATGTATTTTAGAAGTTCTAAGTTATGTATTTGATTTTGGTGGACAATGTTAAGTTATAAAGTTTTAATTTGACTACACATATTGGAGATAAATATTGGTAAAAGAAGTTCCAGGTTCCATCAATCACCTAAATTAAGTTTATAAAATTAAACATGCACTTAATACAACATTATTATCATAATTATCCAAGCCTTATCCCAATAAAATGGGGTTCAATTTTTCAATTTCCATTTTTTATTATCATTATTCAATTTTATCAACTAGGATTCCAACCCCTCTATGGCTAAAAAAAGAAGAAGAAATAAGATCACCTTGTTGTAACCTTGTTCTTGCAAAATTATTCTTTCCGAACCTCACAAGAACATCTCCATGAATTAAGTGTGTAATACCTAACTTGTGGCCATAAACAATCTTCAATTTAATATAACCTTCGATAAATCAACAATTATGAGATTACAGGGAACAAATTTTTAATTGAATGTGGACATAGCTTACCATCCATGCACTAGGAATGGCAAGGGAAAGATAAAGAAACAATGGGTTTGAATCATAAACTTGATTAGCCTAGTCAATGCAAATAAAAACTAAATATAGAAATGGATTATCTAGTGATGTGCAATCAAATCTAAGTATGGNGATTCTAAACTACTCCTAAGACTTTCCACTTACATATTCATCATTCAAAGGTTCAATTCTAGTACTAAAACTTCCATTATCAACTTTATTTCCCTTACGTTTTTCACCAACNAACTTTGGAACTAGTGACATTGATGCTAAAAAATCCCAACTCTGGGATAGTGATGTAAGAGCTGCCAAATTGACGCTAGCGCTAGATTGAGCTTGTAGACTATTAGAAAAAGTTGTGGTGGCTGTAGAGCATGTGGGGGCTATTAGAAGTGTAGATGCTCATACTCTTAGTCTTTCCAAATTCAAAAAAGTGCTCTAGTTCTGAAGATATTAGCCTTAAATTTGGGGTTCAATATGATATTTATAGGCTTAGGGTTTTCAAATTTAACCTTGGAATTAAGTGAAGTTAACCTAAAGTTTGTTTTGGCAACTTTAACTCGAGAGACTAAATGGTGCAAGTGATGCGGGAGGTGATGTTGGTGTTAGCATCAACTAGGTGATAAAAAATTTTCAACTTCCTTCCAAACTATAATCCCAAGTCTTTGGGATGCTCGAATTGATGTTGAAATGTATTGTAATGATGTTTATAGGATGTCAAAGAGCTCATGGACATGAGGAATGCTACCGAATTCTAATCTTGATGATTTTGTTTGATACTTATGTTACCTTGGGTGATGCTAATGTTGATGTTGATGTTAGTGTTAGTATCACTTGAAACACTTGGAAACATTTCTAGTTGTGACCCTTAAAACTACCTTCAAACCTATCGAAATTGACATTTGATACCTTGGAAACAATGTTGACTGGTCACAAGAGAGTTCAAGAAGCCAAGACTAAAGCCAAAATGCTGGTTTTTACAAGTAAGAACTATTAGGTTAATGGTAGAGATGATGAAGTAGGTGCTAAAACTAACGCTAATGCTGATGTTAGCATCAACATCACCACCCTACTTAGAATAATTTTTCTTTCTAGGTCCTAGGGTCAACTTGTCATAGAGCCAAAAATTAATGTTTGCCATGTCGAGACTGCTGTAGATGAGTCATTTAGGCTCTTGTGGGATTGAAACAAAGGCCAGTAGTTATAGTGTAGGTGATGTGGGCATGGTGGTCCAAGGATGATGTTGACATTGTGTCAGTGCAACCTTTGATACTTACAAAAGTATCATTTTTTGAACTTTTCTGGATTAGCTAAAAGTGATGCACATATGCTGGGTTATGAGCTAGAATGAGCCTTGAAGGTCTTTGAAGGTTTGAAATGTGTTTTATGAAACTATTTTTTTCACCATTTTGATGCTCAAACTTGGCTAAAATAATGTCAAAATGACACTTAGTCTTGGTGATCACAAAACTGAAAAGTAGGTACAACAAACCCATTTGAAGATGAAAAATTCCCAAAGCAACAAGCATTTATAAGAACGAAAATGTAGATCGCTGGTAGTAATCCTCAAGAAAATGTATCCAATGATTAGGAAAGGTTATTTTTTGTAGCACAACTCTCATGTAGCTCTAATTAATTATATGATAAGCTTTTAAAATATTAAGCTCTAAGGCAATGTTAAGAATTTGGTATTAGATGATACTATGAACTCATGTTTACACCATCATGGTATGATCACTATCACATTGATGTTTGTTATTTCATATTGAATAATTAGTTATTTCTTTAAGAACTTATTAACATGTTATTAATTAAGAATCGTGTGTGTTCCTCTAAGCAACCTGACAATTTCATCATAACTACATATTCTTCTAGTTTTCATGTTTAAGATATGTACATTATGTTGACCTTTTGGTATGTCAAAACATTAAGACAAATGGAGTACAAGGATTTTTGTATGATTGTTGTGTTTGTAGGGCAAGAACTTGGATTAAGACATCTACAAGGTTTCAAGAAAGCATGTAAGAGTTCAAGAGCATGGACAAGGAACAAAAATTTCAAAGTGTAAAGGGAATTGAAGTAAGGTGTCTCCAAGAAATAGTAGACGTCTTGGTCGAGGTGAAGGAGAATCAATGAAGATGTCTTGTAGAAATAGTAGATGTTTACCATCAAGCAAAGATGTCTCCAAGAAATAGCAGATGCCTTAGTTGAGTTGTGGGTTTCTTAGAAGAAGACGTCTCTAAAAAAAAAGTAGACATTTTTTTAGTGAGAAAGACATCTACTCATGAATTAAGATTCTTATCTAATTTTTCCTGTAGTGTGGCAAAGACGCCTACTGGTTGCTTTAAAACGTAGATGAGACATCTTCTTTTTCATTCAGGGCCTCATTCACTACTGCTATTAAAGTCAAAACCCTCATTCCGGTATCATGTTCTTTCAAATTGACCTCACAGAGACAACTAAGGCTCCACCATCAATAGTGATTTTGTCAAAAATGGCCTACAAGAAGGTTGGGATGTCTAGGGTGCCACCAAAGAAGAAATCCAAGGGCAGTTCCAGCAATGCATCATCCTCTTATGTGCCGCAATTTCAAAATTCAAGTGCAACATAGGTTTGAGGAAACTTTAACCACAAATATTATTACTAAGTGCTCTCTTTCCTTTCTTGCACATAGGTAAGCTACTTTAATGGATTATTTCCAGGTGTTGAATTAGGGAAACCTTATTGCAATGAATTTTTTGGCTCCTAAAGTGTTGATTCATAAATTTTATTACAATATTATTGTTTCAAATGTTGTTGTTGGAGCATTCACTTTCATGGTTAGGGGTCTTCTCATTGAGGTCTCTCCAAAACTTGTGAATGAAATCCTTGGGATCTCTAGTGCAAATGTCTTCTGGGTAACCATTGATACCATGCATGGAATTTATACAAATGGTATAATGCCCATAGGACATGATGAATTTTATGATGTTCTGTTTTGGAAAGATGTATTCTTTGACAAAGGTCATATTGAGAGTAGCATGATGATTCCTAATGCTTCCACCTTGTCTCTTATCATGTTGTATAACATTATGGTAAAAGAGGGGAGTTATAGTTATCTTCTAACATCCCAATCATTTGTGCTTTATTGTATTCTCATAGGACAACCATTAGATTTGAGGCATACACTCTACTGGGAAATGTTGAGTCCATTTTCCAAGGAAAGGATCCTTGGACATTCTTACCTCAATAACTTTTTGATATGTTAGAAGAATGTGCCTATTCTAGAGATGCCTTTGCTCAAAGGAAAGAGCAACCTTATTGAATATGTTAAGAAGAGAAGTGTTTCTCATGTAGTTGAAGGAGGACTAAGTACTAGATCGTAGAAGAAGAAGAAGGAAGCATTATCATCAAGGACCTCTCCCTAGCTGAGCATATCCAAATCTAGTTGTGCCTAGAGTAGTTCTTCATTAATGAGGCTTCTTTGACCTTTTTCACAAGCCATCGGAAAGCTTGGGAGAAGCATCTCTTACTTGCATGAGAGTTTGGATGCAGCTAGTATTCCTCTCTTTTGATGGGTAGGACTTTGAGGAGGTTACTATTCCTCCTATTTTTGATAGTGAGGAGAACATTTCTGTTCCATCAAAGAACTCTACATCAGTGAAACCTTCTTGTGCACATAATTTAGGGATGGGATCAAACTCTAAGCCTGAGGCATCACCAGCTCATGTCCATGGAGAGCATCATGTTCCCATGCAGCAACCTGAGCACCATGATCTTGCACCACCAGTACATTCAATTCTTCCATTAGCCAATGCTCCTAGCTCATTTGAGTAGTAAGCTATGGAGAGTATCTTTGGGACCACATCCCAATGGGTATCAGCTCAATAGCCTCTAGTTTAGCTAGATCCACTAGCTTTATCTCGATTTTGATTTAAGCTTCATCCTTGGTGAGCTCCCATTCAAAAGCTTGAGTCATCTGATGAGGATGAGCATAGGTTGAGCCAACCCAACACTAGTAGTGATGATGATGAGGAGAAGAATTATCATCCATCTTGAGCAGTGGAGGGATTTGAATTGAAGGATGCAATCGAGGTTAGTGATTAGGAACCTTGGGTGATCATTTTCTCTCTCCTTTTTTGTTAATTTCCAAAAGGGAAAGAAGTTTTTGATTCTTACATATGTGATTTTTGGACTTTCACATATGTGCTTGATTATGTATGATGCTACCATTTGTATAGACAATTGGTTGTATTGGACAGTTACAGATTTATGTGGAAAATTGGTTGTATTGGATAGTCGTGGATTAATGTGGAAAATTAGCTGTATGGATAGTTGTGGATGAGTTAAAGACTGATGGTGCTTCCTTTNTTGTATGGATAGTTGTGGATGAGTTAAAGACTGATGGTGCTTCCTTTGTTATCTCTGTGTGGTGTACTTTTGATATTTACTTTTGCATAATTTCATTTTTTTCCACGTATTACTAAACTACCTTGAACCTCAACATTTTATTCTAGTCCCTAGTTGCCATAGGAATTTATGTCTTAATATTTTTATTGGTTTTTATCTCACCCATTTCTTAAGTTTGTACATCATCAAAAATGGAAAGATTGTTGACCTTTTGGTATGTCAAAACATTAAGACAAATGTAGTACACAATTTTTTGTGTGGTTGTTGTGTTTGTAGGGCAAGAACTTTGATTGAGACATCTACAAGGTTTCAAGAAAGCATGTGGGAATTCAAGAGCATGGACAAGGAACAAACATTTCAAAGTGCAAGGGGAATTAAAGAAAGATGTCTCCAAGAAATAACAAACGTCTTGGCCAAAGTGAAGGAGAATTAGTGAAGATGTCTTGTAGAAATAGTAGACATCTACCATCAAGCAAAGATGTCTCTAAGAAATAGTAGACATCTTGGCCGAGTTGAAGGTTGCTCACATGAAGACATCTCTGAAAAACAGTAGACATTTTTTTGGTGAGAAAGACATCTTCATGAAGATGTCTCCACAAAGATGTCTTTCCTATGGAGAAGATGTCTTTCCAAAATGAAGGTCTAATGTAGAAAGATGTCTTAGTCTTGAAGAAGATATATCCAGTTGATGGGATGCGATATCGCATGGGCCGCAATATCGCATATGCGATATCACGTCATCCCCCGCGATATCGCGTCATCCCCCGCGATATCGCGTACACGATATCGCGGTGCGCCGCCAAGTCTATAAATAAGAGGCGGCTCTCCCTTGTTTTCCATCTAGATGTAGACCCTTAGTGAAACTCTGGCAGTTTTACCTCTCTAGAGATAGAATATTTTCCATGTGGTTGCAGTAGGAGCTCCAAAGTAAACAGATCTTTATTCGAGAAAATATTGTACCTGAACACATGTTTGTGTATGGAAATAAAGACGAACTTCTTGGATAAACCTTACAGTGCATGGAATAGGCTAATTAGGACTTTATTTATTGTTATTTATTGTTTATCATTTACATGCTTTACTAGTTATTAAATCTTTCTCAACCTTTCTCTCCTAGTTAAGTGTCTCAGTGCGACCGCTTCGAGCATGTGCGTTACGCTTGGTGATCCTAGCAATGATTAGCGTTTGGTAACCAAGGTTGCATCGGTTCAAGGTGTGAATGGTAAGTGGGAACGGATNCGTATGGTTGAGTGTAGGGGTACCTCGGCACTCATCATTGGTGCCGTTGCCGGGGACTAAGTGTTTGTGCGCTAAGTAGAACATAGGAAATCACTCACATCATTGAGAGCTTAAATGAACCTTAGGATTAATTAACAAAAACTTATATAATGGTTAAATAGCACACCGAATAAGACACAATATCTTCTTCTTCTTCTCACTAGAGCATTACACCACCTAGGGATCATACAAGAAACAGTTGACAATCTAAAACACATAACCAAAATTAGCCAATTCCTCAACAATATAGGGTGGTATATACTCATCGGATTTTACTTTTATCCTCCATCAGGATGAACAGATGCGCTGGAGAGACTTGCAAGCTAACATAGTGTTACCTCCAGATCGTGCTATCCCCAACATGCTCCTCCATGCCTTAGCATAGATCGGCATGACTCAGCTCTATGCTAAATACATTATAGGTGATTTTGAAATAAGGGATTACTATCCCACATCTACACAACGTTTAAGGAACTCAAGGCAGGAGAGCCAACATACACTATTGAAGGGCAAAGAGGTCCCGCATGTCCTAAGTGAAATTGGAGATGGTAAACCAGTTATAACAGGTTATCTATCAAAAGATGTTCCCCCTCCTAACAAAAGTGAGGAGGTGGGGTATCAGAACCTAGGCTCCATGATACACAACCCTGGTTTTGATCCCCGTGAACGCTAACTGTTCACTGAGGGAACAACAACACATGACAAGGACGGGCACCCAGATCGTCATCATGATTAGGACCGAAGCCACAGAAGAGAAGGTAAGAAACATTGTCATGGCGATGGTTCTCCTTCTTCTTCCCCTTCAACACATCATTCATCCTCTCCTTCCACATTAGGGCATAGTCATCAAGAGGATAATGGAGAGGATAAAGGTAAGAGAAATGAGAGACCTCGACAAGAGAGTCGAGAGAGAGGACGAGGGCAATCAAGAGAATCAAGGCATGAACAAAGGAAAAGTAGGAAACAACGGAGACATCATAGACATCATGAAAGAGATGATCATGATGAACCCCTACTTGCCACCCGAAGCATGCTAGATATTACAGAGGCTATAAGAATTCCAACAAGGCATCAAAAAGATAGCCGGATCAAGCGCTTAGACATTAATAACATCCCACGATTTGAAGGGGGATACAACGTGGATCTGCAAAATCATTTACAGGCATTCCAGGATGCCTACGCCTTGCAAAACATAGAAAACAAGTGGTAAAAAATAAAGTTGTTTCCCAGGACACTCATAAAGGAAGCAGAGAGTTGGTACCAGTCCTTAGAACCGGAAACCATCAGGAGGTGGAGTACGATGTTAGAACTCTTCAACGATAAATATCAAACGTACTCCAGAGTGTCTAACTTGCATAAGTAGATCCAAGGATGGAAGCAAGGGAATCATGAACCCTTGGATGCTGCCATGGGCTGCTACTACGCATTGTTACATCATTGCCCAGGCCATGGTTACACACAACGGGATCAACTCTGCCACATCGTAGATGGGCTAAGGTATGAAACTAGGAGAACCCTTGGGACTTATGCCTAAGGGAGATCATCAGAACTTAGATCCCATGAAATTCATCGATTGTTGGAACAAGTAGCCAAAGAAGAAGGGGAGCTACAAAAAAGAGAAAGTGCGGAAAAATATAACTGTGATCCTTCCCTCCGGAAGAGGGGAGTGAGATTTTGTGATGAAGAGGATGAGTCACCACTCGAAGAGTTGTTGAACAGAAAAACCTTTGCCACTTCAAAAGCTAACAACGGAAGTAGTGGCTAAGGTAGATCAGATACAAGACTCCTTGGATAGTAGACTTGAACTTGTCTTGAAAATCATAGAGGAGTCCAAGGAGGAACGAAGTAGTGACAAGGATAAGAAAAAGCAGAGATATTCAGGCCTTGCACGTGACAAGGGTAAGGGGAAAATAACTATCTCTGATGAAGTTGTGGATTCGGACATAGACAATGATGGTGGATGTGAGATCTGCCAATATGACCATCCTAAGGGATGTTGACCAATCATCTCACATCTACAAGAGTCTGGGGTGTATGCACTTAACCCGAGACTTAACAGACAGTAGACACCTTAAAGGTTACCTTATCCTCAAGGTAACCCAAGATAGTTTCACTAATCGTTGATGTACTATCCAAGTGGAACTCCACCACAACCCATCGAGCAACATCAGCAGTGGCAATACCCATAGTCATGGGGGATGCCACCGTTGAAACAACAATACCCTTACCAGCAACCAGGCCCATATGGATATTACATGCAGCAACCGATTTCTCCAAGTGACTCCATGGGTCACACAACTCCCCAACATCACTACCAAGTTTGGGAGTACTTTAGAAGGACTCCTTCTCCTCTGGGGGAGATGCTCCACATCCATACCATCCTCCTAATCCATCCACCTATCTTCCACCAGTAGTTCCCATACCACCTGCTCCAACAATGCAAGGGGAACTCCCCACTCAACCATAGCAACGTAACGCTACGAGAGCACTAAATCTTCAACTCGATGCTAGTTCTGACAACCACAAAAAGAAAAGATATTTTTTCAGAACCAAAAGCCCAAACAAGCTCTCACAACAACAAGCGTTTGAGTCTATGCACACTCCTCCAATATACAAGGCTTCGAAGCTCCCTTCAAACCAACATCAGAGCTCAACGCGTATGGTTATGTTAACACATACCGTAACTGGATAGATCAAGGTAGGCCACCTTCCCAGGAAACTATCTGACCCTGGAAGTTCCTTAATCTACCTCCAAGTTGCTGGGAATGAACCTCATAGGGCTCTTCTTGACTTAGGTTCCAGAGTCAACTTAATCTCATGAAAAATGTATCAAGCCTGGAACCTACGCCAACTTAAGAAGAGCAATATTCAACTAGAGCTGGCTAACCAGTCCATCATCATTCCCTTGGGATTGGTGGAGGACATTGTTACCACTGTGTGTGGTTGGTCATACCCAACTGATTTCCTAGTGATAAAAGTTAACAACAATGCATGGGACTTCCCAATTATAATGGGAAGGACATGGCTAAGTACAATAGACGCATGCCTAGGAATCCATGATCTTTCCTTAGAAATATCTAAGGTAAATATTTATGGAAAGATTGAGGAGAAGAAAGTTCCATGCATCACATACAGTGATTCATCGGGTGATGACATGGAGGAATGCTCTGCATCTCCTCCATGCAATAGGTGTGCCCTTGAAACTTTGAGACAAAGATGCCTGTATGTAGCAACCACACAACAAGTAGACACCTCGTGGTTGACAGCTAGTTGAAAGAGCAATCGACCAACATGCATAGAATGAACTAGGGGAACAACTCATGCCCATAACGAAGGCATAGATACATTGGAATATGAGCATTGCCAGATTTCACCCCTTAATCTAAGAACATCAGTTGGGAGAAGTTGGACACTTTAAAGAAATTCAAATAGGCGTTCATTATTTCGGATATCTCCCTTTCCATTCAGTCATGGGGGAGATGGCCACCTATGCTAATCATTTGGGATCCTTAGTTCTTTTTAAGTTTTTGTTTTACAAGTTTTTGTTTTGCACATTTTTGTTTTACACATTTTTTGTTTTACACATTTTTGTTTTACACATTTTTGTTTTACACGTTTTTGTTTCACGTTTTTGTTTTACGCATTTTTGTTTCACAACTTTCTTTAACTTTTTTTGTTTTTGTTTTACAACATCGTTCTACTTTTTCATTTCTTGTGTGTGTGTGTGTGTGTGTATGTGTGTGATCCATCCTGTAAGTTTGTCACCCAATAAGTGTTCTTCATGATGGTATGAACTATTTTTATATTGATTGCTAATGTTTGGTCTTTACCTTTAAATTATGATGTTGATACTAAGGTATGTTTCTTTTAATATGACAGGCAATGAGTCCACTTCATCCATACATCCAAAACTTTCTATGGTCTCTCTTGGCTTGGAAATGTATAGTCCCTTTCTAAATAAGAACTTTAACGAATCAATGGCTGGGTATTTCTCGAACTAAGGAAGGACTCAAGGTTTGAAAAGGGTGTGACTTCAAGGGAACTTGATGCATTTGTGTTGGCCATTCTCTTGGGTGCTTGGATGTGTTCTTCTTGAGTTTTCTTACCGTTTTGATGTTACCCAATTATCGAGAAGCTGAGCTAGTAAAAATAACAAAGTCTTTGCATGGTGTGGTTCTCATGCATAAACATATAAAACACAAAAAATAAAATAAAAAATAGTGAGAATTCAAAGCACATCCCTTAGACGAAATAATCATTTGGGCTACAAGCACTGGTTATGAAACTAAAATAAAAATGTTTCCTCTAACTAAGGCCCTTCTTGCTCCCCATTCTCTCCTCCTTGTTCGGTTGGAATGGTTGTGGCTCTTGGGTGAAGACATTCTTGTTACTTCAAAAGGATGGATTGGCCAAATGTATTAATGCACAGTCACTGGAAGTGGTTTGTTTGAGGCCAGACTTGGAATGGGATCTACTAAGTCACATTAATCATGAAACACACAAGGGGCTGTACACCACCTTGTTGTTGGGACTCCATTCCATTCTCTTCTTTCCATCATTCTTTTCCATTGTTTACCTCATTGCTAGTTGTATCATTAGTGTATATATTTTGGTGGATGCATTGTTTTCCTTTTAGTAAATTCTTGCAGTTAAGACTTTAACTCTTGTTCCAAATGACATTCCTAGAGCCTACGGACTCTTTGAATGTGGGTTTGTTAGGGCATTAAGGGCATGAGCTTGCTTTTGGGAGGACCCACTGGCTTTCCTATTTGGTGCACTGGTTAAATTCTTTCCCCTAATATTTTTTGCAATCAATTTTATTTTGTTCATTTCCATCTTGACATCTATTTGATTGACATTATAGTTGTCTCTTTTTATCCATCTTTCTTATTCCTTTTCTTTTTCCATTCTATCGCTACCGGAGGTTCGCGATTAGTCATGGGGGTACGAGGCCTAATTTTTTCAATTTTCTCCTAACCCCTACACCTTTGGTAGTCACCAATATTATATCTCCAAATCCGCAATCAGCCATACCACAACTTAGCCAATGGACCTTTCACCGCAGCAAGGTATCAATTGCATTATGATTCATTTACCCTTGCTAATATAAAGACTATGTTGTGTGTGCAGATGGCAATCATGCAATAATGGATTGGATCTGGAGGAAACACATGGAATGGAGCAGTGCTAAAAGCAGCTATGCAAGGATCAAGATCAATGGCGTGCTTACAGATGGACAACGAAAGGTGTAATCTTGGCATTTGCAGTAGCAAAACTTCTTTCTCTCTCTCTTTCTCAACTGCCAAATAAGGCCTAATGTCAAATGTAATAAGGTGTTCACTCTTGTTGTTATGAACACCAGTTTTTTCATGTCTTGTAATGATGATCCATTCACATGTCATCCCATTAGTTCCATTTGAGTCAATAATCCCATACCGTCCCAATATTTTGTAAGGAACTCGAGGACAAGTTTTCATTCAGTCATGGGGGTATGATGGGATGCGATATCGCATGGGCCGCGATATCGCATCCCACATGATATCGCGTCATCCCCCGCGATATCGCGTACGCGATATCATGGTGCACCGTCAAGTCTATAAATAAGAGGCAGCTCTCCCTTGTTTTCCATCTAGATCTAGACCCTTAGTGAAACTCTAGCAGTTTTACCTCTCTAGAGATAGAATATTTTCCATGTGCCCGTAGTAGGAGCTCCAAAGTGAACAGATCTTTATTCGAGAAAATATTGTACCTGAACACATGTTTGTGTATGGAAATAAAGATGAACTTCTTGGATAAACCTTGCAGTGCATGGAATAGGCTAATTAGTACTTTATTTATTGTTTATCATTTACATGCTTTACTAGTTATTAAATCTTTCTCAATCCTTTGCTCCTAGTTAAGTGCCTCAGTACAACCACTTCGAGCACGTGCGTTACGCTTGGTGATCCTAGCAACGATTAACGTTTGGTAACCAAGGTTGCATCAATTCAGGGTGTGAACGGTAAGTGGGAACGGATGCTAATGGTAGGTTAATTAAGGCTTAGTTAGTTAGTTAAAATTAGTAATTAGTCTCTTCAACCCTTCACCTTATCAGCTTAGGAGATAAAATAGAAAAGCTATAAAAATCATATACCTCAGGCTTACTTAACCATACACCGTGACAAATACAAGTAAGTCTAGGAAGACAACGAATAATTAACCTTAAGCGTTCCATGAGGAGTGTAGGCACTTAGTCTGCGGAGTTCGACCGGATCGCACATGTTACGCTCGTATTCGTATGGTTGAGTGTAGGGGTACCTTGCCACTCATCACCAGTGATTGTTAGATAGCCATTGCACAAATTCTGAGGTGATTTCAGAAACATCTAGCCTATAAGAAGACTTCATTCTCTTAGAAAATATGCAAGCATTGTGTACCATTAAGTGTCATTATCAAGAAATCATTGTATACATCATTATCTTGTTATTATTCCTCATTGTACTATCTTTTGTCTGTTGTAAGTGGTTGAAGTGAGTTATACCTCAAAGTACAAGGACCAGCAAATTTAGTTGCATTCTTTCCATGTAATTGTTATTCTCTTTTATTGTCTTGTGGGGCTAATATGCTTCTTGCAAGAAGGCATCTTGCTTAAGCTTGTTAGGCTCCTCTAGGATCGAGTGTTGGTGTAGCACCATAACACTTTGGAATGGAGCTTAAGTTGCAAAGGTTGTGAGATCCTAGAAACCACATTCTAAGCTTCTCGAGACCTTGCAGGATTGTGTAGATTCGTTACATTGAATCACTTTAGCGCAAATCTTAGAGCATGTATAGGGTGTCGTACCCTTCAAATAACATTCAAAGAGCAACAAAGTCTGGAGGTGTGCTAGCGAACTATCCTCTAAGTGTGGACTACCCAAGTTGGGGAACAACATTAATTTCACTGTGTGCTTTATTTCAAAGTATTTTTAATTTGGGAAACTTATTCTTCCCCGCCACCCAC
>MNCI01016441.1:0-42096 GCA_015680685.1 Gnetum montanum
TGAGCTTTTATGAATCTTTGTCATTTTGGAAATATTTTGAATTTTGGAATAAAATAATAATATATATGTAAATGGGTTTGCTTAGTTGGTAATGGAAACCACAAATCTATTAGATACTCTCATCTACATGAACTAGTGGAGCATTTAGTGGATCCCATTGCATGAGAACAAGGATTGTTGGATGGATTTCCTATCTTGGATTTTGATATTTAAGTTTATGTGAGAAAATGAATTTAGTCAAGACCATGGTACCAAGTAGTTGAGTCTATTGGAGTTATGGTTAATGTAGGAACACCTCTTTCAATTCCCTTGTGCTTGTCCTAAAAGTTGTTTTTGTAAGTTTCACATTTGAAGAAGATCTGGATGAGTGCGTTCTATTTTTGTGTGTTTTCTTATGTTGACTTTAATGATGATGATTCCTAGATGTTCTAGGATGTTTTGAACTCATTTTATGAGTTTGGAGGGTTTTGTGTTCTATGGAGACTTGTTTGGTGGCATTTAGAGGTTCTAGACATCAAAACAAGCATTTTTGTATTTGGCCCCTGCAGGTGAGATGTATCATCAAAAAGTGAGACATCTTAGTTGAGACATTTGATCATAAATTAAAACATCTTAGGATTAGATAAAACATCTTAGAAAAATAGTAGATGTATCACTTGAGAGCTAGGTTTTTGTAGTAGAAGTTCCATCAAAGACAAAGACATCTCAAGCACTGAGGAAAAAGCTTCAACATGGTGTTTTGATTAGGAGACATTTAAAAGACTCTAGATCCTTATGGGAAAGATCTAGAAAGATGAATAGAAAAATTCCTAGGATTTTGATCTCTATAATATGTATGTATTTATCCAAAAATAATAATAGGAGAGTGGATCTATACATGAGAATGAGAGAAAAATATTTCAAGAGTGGATAGTTGAGCAAGAGAGATTGGGTGAGTGCAAATAGTAAATGCAACTTCAAGATTAGCTTATGGTATGTTGATCTATGTGTCCTATTCTCTTGTATCTCATTTGTGACTTAGTATCTTAGTCTTGAATTGTAGAAGAGATTTCTATTGGTTGTGTTTTGCATTAAGATCAACCATTCTATAGTTGTAGAGCCTCATTTTCTACAATGTTGATTTAGTATGACAAGTTTTGGATGCTTGTGAGTTGTGTGAATCCTATTGTAATCTTCTAATATATTAATTAAAGATAGCTAGCTTTTTTTATTTACTAGAAAAATGTATTATCTTCACATAATATTTTGATTTAGTGCATTGAAGGTGATTTAATTATTGTAGTGAACTTGATCCAATGTTATTAGTATTCAATCTCAGTTTTATTGTTGCTTGGAAATTGGATAAGGATTTTATCAATTTCAAATGGCACCCAAGAAGAAACAGGTGCAATATTTGAATCATAACATTAAGAGCATGAAGTTCACCTTCTAGATGATGGTTTCTCAATTGGATGAAATCAACATGAAGGTAGATAGAAATTATGGTCCTAGTCATATCCAGACACATGGAGGTGAAGAGCATGTATGCTCAGAGGAAGATGTTTTATAGCTAGGTGGAGATGGAATGGAAGATGAGGAAGGTCAATCTAGCTATGGAAGTATAGGAAACCATCAACCAAGGATTCCAATGAAAGGGAATCCTATTCCTCAAATAAGAACTCCAAGGGCTTTAGTGATGTTCAATACTTCTTCAAGCAAGCTTGACAATGAAGACAAGGCAAGGATTACAAGAGCATTTAAAAATGCTTCAAGACTTCTGTATGTGAAGTTGAGGACTTTTAGTGGTGTAGATGATACCAATTCTTTTATGATTGGCTAAAGGCACTTGAGAAGAATTTTTAGTTGGAAGAGACACCAAATAACTTGGGGGTACCTATTATTCAATGTAGATTAGAAGGTATGGATTCTAATTGATGGGAAAAGAAATTCTAGGATTATGAAAGATGAATGATCAATCCATCAAATATTGGTATTTGATGAAATACAAGTTGAAGAGAAAATTTAAATAGTCTTATCAAAGAGAAGAAACCATTATGAAGTTAAAATTCCTAATGCAAGGTTACAAGGATGTCAAAGAATTATACATCGAATTTTGTGATATATTCCATCAAGCTAAGGTAAACTAGGAGGAGTATGAATAAGCTTCAATCTTTTTAGGAGGTCTCAAAATGGCTTAGCAGCAAGAGTTATCCTTTTATGAGCCAAAGACCCTTGATGAAGCTTATGATTTGGTACTCAAGCCTAAGAAGAAATTAGCTAGATTTAGAAATGATAGTAAACAAATTTTCAAGGGGAAGAAGAAGGGATCTAGATATGATAAGGGATCCAAATCCAAATTTGAAGATAATAAGATTGAAAGAGGTAATGAGAAGGGAAAATCCAAAAAGGACCAAGACAAGGGAGGCAAAGGTCAAGGTAGCACCTCATCAAAATTACAATGCTTCAAATGTGAAGAATGGGAACATAAGCAATAGAAATGTCTAATTTAGAAGGTAGCCAAGGATAAAGATGTGCAAACCATGGAGGTAGAGGAGACATTAAGAAAAACTCTTCAAAGAGATAATTATTAGGCTTCAAAAATTGAGGATGTCTCTAAAAAAATCTTGTGAATTCATGGGGAATGTAAATAAAGAACATCCTGATAGGAAATTTTTGCTTTAGATTGGGCCTAGTTATTTTCTTACTAGGGAGTTGATTCATGTTTTGAGTAGTGGGGGAGCCCAAGAAAATGTTATTTCTTCTGGAGCAGTTGCTAGATTGTCTTTAGTAACTAATCCTCATTCAAGATTAGATAAGGTACATTGGTTGTTTAAATATTTTTCCAAGAGGTGAGGGAACAATATAGTTTGAAATTTAAAAGTGGAATTTTTCATGATGTTATGAAGTGTGATGTGCTTTCAATAGATTATGCTAGTGTGATTCTTGGTAGACCTTACAATTGACAATGGTGCTTAGTTTGATGGAGTAAGAAATGTATGGAGTGTTGTTAGACTTAATGGAATCTATTGAACTGCTTAATTCTATAGTTTTTAACCTTATAAGTTCACATTTTTATTTTTATTACTATTTTACTATATCAAAGATAATTGATTTTAGCAATAGAATTCAATAAGTATGAATTTCTCTTGTTGAGTTCTATGTATCGTAGAAATCATGGTAGCAATGGAAATCAACATCAATTATATCAATCCCCATAGTGGCTGCAATATGGATCGATAACATAGATTTCCAAGGAGAAAAAATCTTGCAAAGAAATCAAGATATTGATTTAAGTCATTGGATGAACTAAATCAATTACTAAAGATTCCAAAAATCACAATACAATTAGACAGGTCTGCAATCGATCGCTATTGAATTCTTCAATATCAATCAATTTCCAAAATACTTATTTTTCCTAATTATTGTAAATCCTCTTAGGTATAGATGAGTGAGAGGGATGCCAAATTCAAGAAAGAGCCCATACTAAATAGAATTCTTCTTTATTTGTACTAGAAGTTGTTAAGGAAGATTTTTGACACGTTGTGACAATCAACAACCACTGATGTTATTAAGATTATGAAGTTCCTGCATTGTGAAGGTAGCATAGTAGGGTTGCAGATTAGGTGATGTATTCATTGTAATATTTTGATATTTATGATAAATTTAAGTATTTTTCAATTTTTTAATAAATTATTTTCATCTTTGAACTTAATATTAAAAGTTAGGATGAGGGCTTTTTGATTTTACTTATGAGTGATAGTCATAAGAGTGGAGTTTTTAATTGAATTTGGATCTAATTATTTATTGCCTTGATGATCTTTTTGACTTTGGAACCATTCCTCCATGGAACAACTCAAGGGTTAGTCATAGACAAGGTGAAAATTTTACAATGGAGATAATTGTTACGGTAATTCAACATCAAACTCTGGGGCTTGTTAATGTGGTGCTTTTGCCAAGGAGGCCAACAAAGTTAATCATCATCAAGGATTTTGTACATTTTCAAATTTATTTAGGAGATTTAGTACTTTTTAATAGGTACACTATATTTTTATTTTTCTTTCATTTCATTTTATTAAGTAGTTTTAGAAATGGTTTCTTTCAATTTTTTTCGTGTATTTAAAAGTTTATAAAAAAGGAAAAATTATAATCCCAAGAATTAGCTCCTCTTATTACCCAACTTACTGAGATTGTAAAGAAATTTGAAATTTAGGCAAAAATTTTAGGGGTAATTAAATCAATTTGTAGAGTCTTAGGATTGGTTACCCATGAATTTGCTAAGGAGGAATGTGATTGTTCAATGAAATAAAAAAAGTAAACTAAAACCCTAACAAGAATTCAACCTCCTATGAATACCATTAGTCTTTATAAATATACATGAATTAATTTAAGAAAGATCAAGTAGAAAAAAGGCAACCAAATCCAAAAATTTTTAGAACCATAAACAAGGTTATATGGTGTTGCTCTAGTCATAGTTTGGTACATGGTTCGGTAAGCCCAAAGTACATGAACAAGTCACTCATGCCACTTACACTTACTATTGTTCAACATCTTCTTAAGTAAGTTGATGATGGCATTATTGCTTGATTTAGCTTGTCCATTGGCTTGAGGGTAATATGGCAATGAAAATGAGTTCTTAAAACCTAGGTCATGACAAAAAATTTTCATTTCTTAGTAGCTAAACTATGGTTTGTTATCTATGACTATGGTTTGTTACACTTACTATTGTTCAACATCTTCTTAAGTAAGTTGACTATGGTAATAGGTATGTTGAAATGGGCTACTATGTTTTCCAAAATGAATCTATACACTTGTTAAGATGTGGTCTTTCTTAAGGGAATAGCCAAGATGTGGTCTATAGAAATGTGGCTAAATTTCTTAGTATTGAGCCTAAGCTCATATTTGAGGCATCATTTAAGCTCAATATCTAGATCATTAACATGGTTGTTGGCCACTTTAGAATTAATGTCTATATAATCTATGTAATATTTGAGCAAACCTAGCATCTAGTTAATAAAGATATACGTCATGGCTCATTAGTAGGTTGCTCCTACATTCTTATGGCCTAAAGGCATAATGATGTAGCAAAAGGTACCCCAAGGATTCATGAAGGTCATGCTAAGTTGATGCTCTAGGTTGATCCTAATTTGGTCATATCCCAGGAACCCATCCCTAAAGGATAACAAGGCATGTTCGATTGTAGTATTGATAAGTTGATCAATACTTGGCAAAGAAAAGTCATCCTTGATGGTTGACTTATTTAGGTCTTGGAAATTAATGTAAATGTGAATATTCCCTAGGAACTACCACTATATTGGATACCCATTCCATGTAATCAATATCTCTAATGAAAACAACTTGGTATAACTTTGTGATTTCATCACAAACTACCAAGGAAACATTGGGTCTATTCTTACGTAATTCCTATTTCATTGGTCTAATGCTAGGATCAAGTATGATGTTGTGTTGTACTAAGCATGGGTCTAGTCCTAGAATATCCTCATATGACCAAGAAAAGGCCTTAATGTTATCTTGTAGGACCTTGGTAATGTCTTGAGCCTATTAAGGTTCTAGTGAGGAACTTAGTTTTAGTATTTTCCCCTCACCATTATGTATTGTGATAGGAACCTCACTTAGAGAGTATTTAGTTATGTCACTAACCTTAAGGTCAAGGGTTTTAACTAGGTTCATAGGGCATTCTAGAGGTTTTTTGACTAAGGCTATGTGATTGAAAAGACTCTTAGGCTCATGGTCTAAACAATCAGGCTTAATATATCATTTAACATCACCATAAGGCCCATGCAGGTTCAATGACAAGGTGATTTACTTTTAGATGTTCATACTCCAATCTTGCCTATCAACCATAAGCACATTATGTGGAATCTAGGTAAAAATGGGTGAACTATTCTAAAATGATATAAAATACTTTAGTAAGCATGCAAACATATGCTATTCCAATGACAAAAAAAAAATGAAAACAAGGTCAACCAAAGCTGTAGGATGTAGTTAAAGGTAAACAAGGTGGGATAAAGGCAAAACAATATTAGAAGAAGATGAAATACCATGAAAACATGGGAAATAAGGGAAAATATGAAGAATAAGATTATTCTTTTGCAAGTTTAAAATCTTCGTAGGCCATGTTGCCATTTTAAGGCCTTGGCAAGCCATAGTTATATGGTATCAATTGATGATTAAAGATAGTCAAACCCCATCACTTAATAGCAGCCAAAGGCTAAATAGGGATCAACAAAGGCCATAATAAATAAAATAATGTATATATGATAAAATTAAAGTTATGTAGAGCCTATACAAGATCAATTGATGGAAAGGAAGGTTAACAATGCACAACAAGGTCAAAACAAGTCAAACCACCATGAAACAAGGTTAGCTCTATTAAAATGAAATACTTGTGATAAAAATTGATTAATATTGATAAAATAGGATTAGATGTTTCTAGTTTTAGGCTTAGTGGAATAGGGTATGGGACTACAAGGTTGTCGAGGAAGTTTGGACACATGAGAGGGCCACTTCAATGCTATTTTAAAGCAAAATTGATGCTTTTCCTTGTGACTATGTTGGGCCCTACTAATGACTCCCTTGGCCTAGCATAGTCATGCATTCTCTAATGTAGTCAAAATTTAGGAATAGTTTCTAGGCTCAGTATGATCACTTTCAAGCTTCCAATGATCTAGATAGCTAGTGCAAGGGATGGACATTGAAGATTTGCAAGTTCTAGAATTTTTTTAAACTCCCAGAAGGCTGAAAAGTGTGTTTCTAGTGGTGACTACATTGGGCTAGTAGGCTCTAGTGCAGTCACAGAGAATAGATGAATTCATGGGCTTCTAGGGTTGAAATGAAGTGGGATTGCAACTGGCTGACATGGGGGTAAGGTTATAGACATTTTGGATCAATTTTTGGCTCTTATGAGTGGTATACTACTGATTGTTGTTACTACATTTTCGCTTCCTACTATAACTATGCTAGCCTAGCATAGTCACTAGCTCCTTTAGTGTAGTCATGAATGGGAAAATTATTTTGGTGAGTTTTGGAGCTAAATAGACCATGCTAATGAACTTTTAGGGTTACTGGTGCTACTAGCTAGGGTTTTTGTGCCAAATTTGCTAGTTTTGATGCTTTTTTGGGTCTTGAATTGTCAAATACCTTATGAATATGTTGGGCATGTAGTTTCTAGTGTAGTTGAGGGAATTAGATGGAAAAAATATGAAAAGGGTGAATGTTGGCTCATTTCCCAAGGTTTCAAAATCTAAGCATGCTTGAGTAGGGCTTTGGATCTTTTTAGGAGTTGATTTGAGTAATTTTGAAGTTTTTTTGACCATCTTCGAGTGGACTATGCTAGGCCCTAGTAGTGATTACACTGGCCCAGCATAGTCATGTAATAATCCAGTGTAGTTGAGTTTCAAAAGTTGAAAAAATTGAGTTTAATTGGTAAAATTAACTCTAATAGGATCCCAAGACTTCTATAAATGAACTTAGAGCTATTTTTTTGTAACTTTTGATAAATGTTAGGTGGACTATGCTAGGACTTGGTAGTGACTATGCTAGCCTAATGTAGTCACATCATCCTTTTTCATAGTGAAGGCTATGATTGTTAGAAATGATGAGAAAAGATGAGTTTCATAGTCAAACAAGCTATGGTGATGTTCTAGGGTTCATCAATAGTTAGTTTGTCCTTTTTACTATCAATTTTATCAACCTTGAAGTAGACTACATTAAGGCTTGATAGTGACTACGTTGGCCTAATGTAGTCACAATTTTCTTCAATGTAGTTGAGGTTCTATGTGTGAAAAATGGTGAATAATATCTCAACTCCAAGGTCATATGGTGCCAATGTGTTTTGGCAAGGTCCTACAATAAGAAATGGTGTTCTATTGGTTGGCTTTATCTTGGTTTAAATTCCAAAGTGTGGACTATGATGAGGTTTGATAGTGACTACACTGGCTTAGCATAGTTACAATTTTCCTCAACGTAGTTGATACCTTGGGATGGATAACATAGGTTTTAATGGGAAAAAGAAGTTCCAAAAAGGCTCTAGGTTTTATCAAAAATAGATGTAGCCATTTTTTGTAATTTTTTGTTATTTTCTTATGAACTACACTATGCTCTAGTAATGACTACACTAGCCTAGTCCAATCACATAATCCTCTAGTGTAGTTAAGGATGTAGTTGTCAAAAATGATCAAAAAATGAAAGTTTTGTGGTCAAATAGGCTTAAATGGGATTTTAGCATTTTTTTCAAGTTTGATTTGAATGATTTGTGATGGATTTTGGCCAACTCTAGGTGAACTATGTTGGCCTAACGTAGTCACCTCATTCCTCAAATAGTTGGGATTGGGGATGCAAAGAATGAGAAAATGTGGCAAGATTTGTTTAAATTTATAGCTCTATTGGATTTTTGGTGTTCTCGAGAGGCAAGTTGGAGTAGGAAAAGAGTTGTTTTAGGCTTTCTAAGTGGACTACACTAGCCACCTCTAGTGACTATGCTAGCCCAATGTAGTCACTCTTGAAAATTGATATTTGGCCTTAGAAATAATGAATTTTTACTTCCATGTTTAGTTTGGCATGACCTTGACATCTCTAAAGATGGTTTTAAGCTTGGAAGTGATTGGTCTGTGGATTTCAAGTGGGCTACACTAGACGCCTACTAAGACTACACTAGCCTAGAGTAGTCATTCCATTCCCAACGTAGTCACACTTCAAAAATGAAAATTCATGGGCTTTTTCTAAGTTTTTAGTTAATAGGTCAATATTCTAAGGTCACTAGGGGTTTTGGAGAGGTATGGATACTATGAGATGTAGTTTTGGAGGTGTGTGATGGCATGCATGGTCAATTTGATCCCTAAACCCTATGACTATGTTAGGTGAATGTAGTCACTAGGTTTTCCTAGCATAGTCATGGGAAATCATTGATTTTTAACACCATATAGTGAATTTGACCATGTTTCAATATTTTTGGGAGCTAAGACTAAGGTTTAGGGAGATGGTATGTCCATTTGGAGTTGATTGAAGGTTGGATGGACTAGGAATGATCTATTCCACCTTAGACTATGTTGAGCCAGTGTAGTCCTATTGTTGCCTAGCCTAGTCTCACCAAGAATCTACTTTTCTATAGGGTTTGATGCCATTTGGGTGCCTGGTAACTACTAATCCTAACTTCTTGCTACTGGCTTAAGTGTAGGGTTCCATGGGTTGATGGTCAGTATTGATGGATGGCTTGGGATTGCGAAGAGACAAGATATTTTACTAGACTACACTAGGCTAGTGTAGTCCATCCTAAAGGCTAATGTAGTCCCATAGAAAATCAATTTTCTAGATGAATCTTGAAGCTTTCTGCAATCCTATTCATTGTGGGTGTCAATACTAGATTTCTTGGTTTGGTTGTAAGGTTTTCAACATGGGCAAGATTGGAAATTTGATTTTAGAGGATGGATGAGAGGTGTTATTTGTTCCAAGGCTTTAAGGAGTGCAAACTTCAATGTAGTTAAGCATGGAAACTCCAAAAATCTCAGCATAGTCATGGTGTTTTGGGCTATTTTTGGAGTGTCTAGTGAGTTCCTCATGAAATTAGCAAGTTTTATTTAAAAACACTTTCCACCACTTAGTGTAGTCCATAGTTTCCAATTTCATCACCAAGTGAAGTGGGAATTATGCATGGCAACCAAGGTTTGCATGTGGACGCTTAGGTTTAAGTAGTTTTTTCTATTGGAAAATCATTATTTCTTTCACTTCTTAGCTACTATGCCTTATTTGGAGCTATGTTCTTACCACCACTACCTAGCCCCAATGTAGTTAAGGCTTTCCTAACTAATAGTGTCAACATAGTCACCAAAATTTCAAAGTTTTCTTGCATTCTCTATGTCAATCAACATGAACAAGAAGGAAGGCATGAAGAATCTTGAGTTTGTTGAGGTAGATGTAGCTACCTAGGTCTTGTCGCACCTTTCCAATCCTAGGATTGGAGATGGTTCAACCACAGTTTACCCCAAGTACACATCTATGACCATTTTTTCCATCTATTCCATTTATTCTATTTGTGGGGTTTATTCCATTTCTTAGATCTAGGCTTGTTTAATAATTATTTTGGGATTTTGTAAAAATTCCATCACAAGTTTTTATTATGTATTTTTTTTTTTTTGCATTATTTGGGCTTTGGATTTTTTTTTTGAATTTTAAATGTCTTTTCCATGATTTCCATGGGTTCTTAGCTTTTCCCATCCAAAAAAGCAATGTTCCTTATGATTTTTGTCTTGAGAAAATGTTTATGTTTTAAAATTTTCTAAGGTTATGAGGTTATTTCAAACTATTTTTAAACAACTATATTTTTGAACCACTTGATTTCACCTTATGGATAATTTTCTATGGTTGTTTTTGTCAAGCTATTTCAAGTGGGCTTTCTATTTTATGGCCATTTTTTGTCTAAGTTGCATATTTTTTTTTGCAATAAATGGCTATGAAATTTTATGCTTAATGGTATGCATTCATATTTTAAGTTCAAGGATTTTAATGAATTTTGAACCATTGAATTTGAACAAACGGTTTGGTCTTTATGGTTGTTTTTGTGAACTCATGTGAAAATGGATTTTTAGCATGATGACCATGTAAGGTAATTTGTGTAATTTTTCCTATAAAATTAGTTAATATTTTTATGTTTTCTTATCATGAAATTATAGTTCATGGTTTTATAATTCCAGCAGCTAAGGAATCCTCAAAAATAGATAAGTGGTTAATTTTCTATAGAAGTTTTTGTAAAGTCACATGAAATTGAGGTTCTAAGGTTGTTATGCATTTATCCTTGTGAAGATGGCCAACATGGAGACTTTGAAAATTTATTTTTCCTCAACATCCCATGATCTTGCGAATTGTTTGGGATGTTAGAAAGGTGCTAGAAGTGGTTTGGATCAAATAAAATGTTTTTTTATATTTTTTTTGTAAGAGATTTCCCATGGCCATTTCAATGTACAATGTAAAATTTTGGTTGTAGACTTAGACAATGTTTTGAATTTTTCCTAAGTGCTTCTTTTGATGTTGCATGGTTATAAGGGTAAAAATGTTGGTATGACAATTGTAATGTTATCTTGTTGTTAATTTTAGTTTTGATTTATGCATTATTGTAACAGTTATGTGTTGGATGTTATAGGGCCTTCTTAAAGCCCAGTCTAATGGTTATAAAGATAGAGGGATTTTATTCTACATCCATCTTCCAAGAACTAACACTCTAGTTCTTGATATGGAGTGGGGATGGTATGAAGTGTATTTTAGGCTGGGGGCTAAGGACTTCCTCGCTTACCTACTCCAAAATTATAGTGTGATGGTTTGGTCACACTTGATCTTTCAGACAATTATATCAATAGTGGAAATTATTCTACCTCATTCCTCTAGTTTGATCATCAAGTTCTTGATTAACAGACCTAATGTTCATGTAGAGGTAGAGAACAATGATGACACAACTACTATGGGCACTCACAAATTTTCAAAAATTTAGGAGATGCTTGAGTTCAGCTAGTACAATATGAACAACACTTTGATTGTTGGTCACCATGTTCATACATTATTCCAAAACCCTCTAGGAATTGTCTACCACATAGAGGGCTAAGCATAATTGTGGTCTCTATTTTATGGTTACTTTATTTTATTATGTTCTTAAGTCATGTTGCTTCACTTACCTATAGGTATAGGATGAATGAGCAAGGATTAATCAAAGGTGACAACCTTTTGCTTCTAGCCCACATAGCTTTAAATGCATTCACTAAAAGCCCAAATGTGAGGCTTGCAGTAATGGAGCAATTGAAGGGTGACTATGAAGAAAGCATCATATTCCACCTTAAGGCTTATAAGAGATGTCTAGTGAATGGGACCATGCATAGTTAGTCGGCAAACTCGTCTTTCGATGACATAGAAGTAAAACCATTTGTTAGAGATCCTATGATGCCTATGTCATATAGGTAAAGTGAGTGTTTTTGTTTATTGATTTTGGGTTATTTCTATGCTAACATTTTTTTCTAGTTAGGAAGTCATTAAGTTATTTTAATTTTGGTTGTTTAAGTAGTTACATTGGTTTCATTCTAATTTGGCTATTTTTGTTGTATTATATATTACATGATGCATAGATGCTAAGGCTAATAAGCTATCTTGCAAATGTCACTCCATTAGTTGAAGTTATGGTTATCACTTTAGGATATACTGAGGAGACCTAAATCTTCAAGTTTAGTGAGGTGGATACCACACAAAGCTAGTTATCTAACTAGGCATCCAATGCTATCCATGCAAGGATCATTTCATGGCCCCGAGCTTAACTGTTTCCACTATGGAGATGTTGAACATTATTGACTACTTTAGCCAAAAAGTTAAGAGGATTGTCACTTGTGTTCATGGTGTGACTATCATTTTTTTACATTAATGCATCCACCTTTAGTAACCTTCTATGTGCCCCAAAAGATGGTATGCTAGTTTCCACCAAAGCAGGGAGGGAGGTGGAGCATCAAGAGGAAGTGGAGTGGCTAAATGCTCACTATGGTAATAAGGGATTCTCTCTAAGCTAGTTTTAGGATATAGATGCTAGAGAGATGTATACCTTATTTTGATCTCGTGCATATCCTAAGTTGCTATCACAAGGGAAGGTTCTAGGCATGGAGCAAGCTTGGGCCATGAAGTAGGTACTCACTGAGAGTGCTCGATTCAACTAGGCTACTCACTTCGTTTCTAGGCTATAGTGGAAGATCCTAAAGCTCGAGAACAATCTCAAGACAAAGTGTCATGTCCATATTGTACTCTTTGCAGCTAATATTTGGAGATTTTTAAAGTTCCTCATGGTGAAGAGGGATAGACAATGGATTACCTAATATCCATCCCAAGTCACCAAACCTTGGGTGAGGAATCTTGCTTTAACCACAAAGGCCCAAGATCCACTAGAAGGCATAGGTGAATTGCTATCTATCACCAAAAAGGGGATTGGTGGTAGGCTTTGTGCATTCCTTAATAACATAAGGGTGGAGCCTCTCGTAGTGCTAGGTAACATTAAGAGATTCCATGCATTGCTCTTTGAGATTAGCAAGATAGCTAGGGCAAAGCTTAAGAGGCCCTTGGTAGATGAGACAACACCAATGATTAAGGAGCCTTTAAGAAAAATGTTGATCATCAAGCTTAGAGGGGTACAACATCATGTTAGAGGTATGTTTTACTTTGATTTTTTATTTTGTTAATCTATTTTAAATTTATTATTTAAAGTTGATTTATTGGTTTAAGGTCTTGCAAAATGTGCTAAGTTACACTATGTTTCATGGTTGGTGTTCTTGTAGATAAGAGGCTATGGTAGCAGTAGCAATTGAAGAGGAACAAAGGTGCTAAGAAGAAGAGAAGCTATGAAATTAATAATAGGAGCTATTACAAAATTATGAGGATGAGGCATTGCAACACCAGGGGGATGAGGGCTTACCCCATTCTCCTATGAACAACTTTGATGCCTTGTTCAAGGATGAACAACTGGGTGAACCTCCTAGCTTCTTATCAAAGGGTCCACAAGGTACTTATGGTTTTTAATTTTATGTGTTGTTATTATTTTTCATTAGTTCATGTTTGACCTCGGCCATAGTTGTTGATTATTTATTACACTTGTTGTAGCTTCAGATCCTCATGCCAAAGCTTCCACTTCCACCTTCTACATGGAATTGTGGGTGGATACCTCCAATAAGTTCAAATTCATGTACGGTGTAGTTGAGGATATGATTAACCAAATATAGTAGATAGTGAATGAAGTTGGTAAGAGTTTTAACAAATTATACCTCTACTTTTTATGTGTTTTTTTGGTTTTCATATGGTTCTTTTATGGTTATGATGTTTTTAGTCATCTTCCATTTTTTTAGTTATTAACTAGTTTTATTTGTTGGATTCTATTTTATATTTGTTATAGTGCATGAACTGAGATGGGATCTTGGCCAACCAATGGAGGTTGTTGCATTGCCTCCTTTACCTTCCAATGTAGAGAATGTTCCATGAATGCTGTACAAGGGTGTCACTCGATGTGCACTCTTGTGTGCTAAGTCTTTGTGGGGATGTAGATACTCCAATGAGTTCCTATGGAAACAAGTTATGGCATTGACAAGAGAAAACCAAAATTTGAAGGAGGATGTGAAAGACCTCAAGAATTGTAAAGACTTCATAGAGGCCCAAGTGTCCAACCAAGATTCCTTATGTACCAAGATGATAGCTTGGGCCCACTACTAGAATGTGATCCATAGCAACATTGTACTTGCTAAAGAGGTGGTAGAACAAAAGCTTCAGATTGTTCTCATAAACCATAAAGCTAGTGAGTGGAAAGATTACTGTTATTGGGTCCTTGAGTGGGATCATAAACAAAAGGACCACAAGAGGATATACAAGGCTGAGTGGGATGCCTACCTCAAGTAGCTATAAAAGAAGTCTATAAAGTAGTAGCAACTAGAATTGTTCATAATGGACATCAATGCAGAGGAAATTCATAAGATGTTTACTCCTCCACTTGTCAAATGACTATTGTCTTATGGGAGGTAATTACTATCAGGTTTTCACATGAGCCACCTTTGTGGAGTGACATTGACAAGACTAATATCCTCACAGGTATTAATCTTGGGGATGTAGACTGGGCTAACATGTCTAAAGATCAAGTTCTCCATCATCTAGATGTTGGCCTTTAGATCTTCCCCATGGAACATGCAGCCCTAGAACCATCTTAGGTTTATATGTTTTAGTCTTTCATTTATTACATTTTATTTTTTCTTAAGTTATTTATTTTGTTTTGATGTGTGTTGGTTACTAATCAGTTTTGTATTGTCATATCATAGGCACTAGATGAAGGTAGGGCCCTAACAACAAAGGTGGAGATGATCCCCCACCACCTCATCTAGATGCTCCTTAGCTCCATCATTTGCCTTTTGTTATGATTGCCAATTTTAGTTATTTACTTTTTATTGAGTTTATTTTAACTTTAATGTTGATGTATGGCCAATGTTAGCCAAAATAGTTTATTATTTGGACATTTTTGCCACATTATGTGGCTACAATTATGATGTTGTACACATTTTAATTTTAATATTAATTTTAAGTTTTAGTTTTAATTTGGGTTATAATGTTCTAGCTTCTTAGTTTTGTTCATGTGATGGTTTTATGCTATAATCTATGTTTTGAGGCTCTGTTGACTAAACTTGGTTATAATGTAATAAATGAATTGAACGACTTAGAAAAAAGATTGTAAACTAAAGCAAAAATGAGTTGTAAGGTTGTCTACTAGTTTTAGGCCATGGCAGGCCATACAATATATGCCAATTCAAGGCCATGGTGGGCCATATGATATGTAAAAGAAAATATATAAATTTTTGGTTATTTTGTATTTTAAAAGTTTTATGGATTTTTTCAGCTTTAAAGATTTGTATGAGGTTTTTTTTCTTTTTCCTTTTGAGAAAAAAGAAAAGAAAATAGAAATCTTTAAAAGTAAAAGCATGTAAAACCAAAGTAAACTTTAAATTATAGAAAAATTTAAATTTAACATAAAGAAATATGAGATAACACAAATAATTAAAGTAAAGACTAGGCTATCAAGCTATAGGTACATATAGTTTCAGGGTTATAAGTGCATATGATATAAGAAGGATTAGAAGCATTTATCACTTGTGTAAGTGTTTTCTAATCTTTGAGAGATTAGGAAATGTGTAGGATGTTTTTTTGCACCATTTTATATTCTCCATCTTCTTCACTAACAATGTTGAAGGGGAGCTCTCACCATAGTGCATTGATGGATTCATTGGTGTTCACTTTTTCTTCTTTTTCTCTATTAACCTCTTCAATTTTGCAGCCAACGATAGAAGTTTTCTTCTAAAATTCCACTTCATACCCTTGTTATATATCAATGGTGTTAATAGCTAAAGTAACCACACTATCACTATGGATAATGATTTCACCTCCTTTGTAAGGTAGATAAATTTCTTGGTAAACAGGTAAAGACACAACTTGTAATTGAGCCAACTAAGTGTAGATCTTTTGGTGTGTCAAAATACTAAGAAAAATGGAGACAAGGTTGTTTGTATGGTTGTTGTGTTTGTAGGAAAAGAATGTAGAATGAAGATAAGAAGGCTTATGAAAGATCAATCACATGAACAAGGAACAAATAATTCAAGTGGAAAGAAAGGTTGAAGAAAGATGTCTCCAAGAAATAGGAGATGTCTTGGCAGAATTGAAGGTAGCATAGGCAAAGATGTCTTTACAAAACATCAAACATATTCCATCACATAAAGATATATTTCACTAGACAAATACATCTTTCCAACATGAAGGCCAATTACAGAAAGACATCTTTCACCAAACAAATATGTCTTGCCAGAATGGAGGCTAGATGCAGAAAGACGTCTCAGCCATGAAGAAGACATCTTTCACAACCATTAGCTCACTATTGCATGAGTTTCAAGATGAATTTGGAAACATAGTGGCTATAATAAGACATAATTCTCATTGGTAATACTGAAAGCTTTTCCAAAATCATTGTGTAATTGTTAGACTATCGTTGTAATCATTGTTGCTCCTCATTGTATTATCTTTTGTCTATTGTAAAGTGAGTTGTACCTTAAGTATAAGGATTAGAAACTTACTTGCATTCATCCCTTGTAATTGTTATTCTTTCTTGTTATCCCATGGGGTTGATGTGATTCTTGTAGGAAGGCATCTTACTTGAGCTTGTAAAGATCCTATCGGATTGAGTGTTGGTGTAGCGCCACAACACTCTGGAGTGGAGCTCAAGATTGTAAAGGTTATGGGATCCTAGAAACTATATTCTAAGCTTGTTTGATCTTTTCAAGGTTTCATGGACTCATAGTGTCAAATCACTCCATAGTAGAGCTTAGAGCTTGTATAGGTTGTGGTATCCTTCAAACCACATTTGATAGAAACAAAGTCTAGAGGTGTGCTTGCAAACTACCCTCTAAGTGTGGACTACCCAAGTTGGAAAACCACATTAAATTTGGTATGTGTGCTTTGTCCTAAAGAATTTTAATTTTGGGAACTTATTCATCTATCCTCCCTTCTAGGTTCAATGATCCACAAGTGGTATTAGAGCTTGGTACTCTTCATTACCATCATCAACTTTAAGAGTGAACAATGGAGGGGACATCTTATACAAAGCTACTCATGTTTAACAAATTTGACTTCACCTATTGGAAAGCTAGAATGTAAGGATTCTTTAAATTCATGGAATTTGAAGTTTGGTAGTCAATCCTTGAAGGCTATGATCTGCCTATCTATAGATCCACCAGCATCATCAAGCCTCAAAACAAATGGACACAAGAGGAGAAAGATAAGCTCATGTTTTCTTCAAGAGTAGAGAATTGTATATGCTTTGCTTGGAATAAATTGAAATTTAATAGAGTAGTAGGTTGTAGAATGGCTAAAGAAATTTGGCAAAATTGAGAAGCTACTTATGAAGGAACCTCTATTGTTAAGCAATTAAAATTATTATTTTTGCAAAGTGGATATGATAAGCTTAAAATAAGATAAGGAGAAAAAATAAAAAATTACTTCTCTATAGTGAATGATATTGTTGTAGCTATTAGAGTTATAGGTAAAGATCTTCCCAAAAGTGATGTGATCATTAAGATGATTAGAACCCTTCAACTGGAGTATAGACCAAAGTTCATGATCATGGAAGAAATAAAAGATTTCTCAACTTTGAAAATTGAAGACTTCAAAGTGCTCTCATTACTTATGAAATCAATCTCATAAGCAAAGAAGTTGTCCAAGAAAGGTCTATTTCTTTAAAGATTTCCTCTAAGGAGAAGGAGCTTAATGAGCATGATGAGGGTAGTGGAGATGAGATTGCTCTTCTCACTAGAAAGCTACAATGATTGATACTAAGGAGAAACAAGGGGGCATTTCAACAATGATCCAATAAGTTCAAAGGTAAAGAAAGAGGTAAAAAGGTTTTGAATTCTAACTTAGACTTCTCTTCTATAGAATGTTGGATTTGTGAAGGAAGAGGCCATATGGTCTCTAAATATCCAAGTAATTTTAGGTCGCTGCCCAAGGATAAATCTATTGATGAAATAAAGAAAACAAAATTCTATACAAGTTTGGATAATGGGAAGAAAAGTGAGGAAGAAGTAGACGATGATGTGAAAAATTCACATCTCATCTGCATGGTCCTCCCTGATGATGATGTTAATTCATCAGAAAATGATCTAAATGATGATGAAATGCTTGATCTTTTATGAAATGCACTTATAACATTTCAAAGTCTTTGTACTAAGTTAAATAAACAAGCTAAGTTGAAAGATTAGGAAATATCATTTTTGAATTTGACTATTTTTGATCTTACTAAACAACACTCAAACCTAAGGGTTGATAATGAAAATCCAACCTCATCTTTAGAATAGGCCAAAGTGGAAATTAATAATTGAAAGATTAACAAAAGAAAAGGAATCCCTTCACATGGTATTGGAACAAGGAAGAAGTCTGCATGACAAGAGTGGTCTTGGATGTTGCACACAAGAGAAATCATCTTTGATAAGCCCATCATAATTGAATGATCTTGCAAAAGTAAAAGCCAATATATTAAAATGAAAGGAAGCATCCTTCTTTCAAAAAGGTTCTTAAAGGTTTTATTATCCCAATCTCTCATACTACCATAGGAAGATTAGGTGCTATTATTGTCACAAGTTAGGGCATAAACAATGGGATTGCAATCTTAGGTATTATCATATAAATAATTGCTCATATCATAGAACTCCCTAGTCTTATCAAATTGCACTAATAAAGGATTTTGTGTAAGATCATAAGGTAGATCATATGTCAACTCGAAATACTAGAGTAACTAGGAAAGAATGGAGAATTAAATTGTAGGAACATGTGTATCAGGAAACTCTCACCAACAACTTCGTAATAGGAAGTCAAGCTTTGGGAATTGGAGAAGTTTCATAGAGAAGAGAATCCTCAAAAGAGGAAACTCATTCTCTAGCCCTCTGAACATCATTTCTTTTTGATAGCAAAGTAGGTAAGTAGAGGTGAGTTTTCTTTTTACAAGATTTCATTAAGACTATAGTCTATTGATAGCCTTTTCCAATCCCATCTTGCTTTTGTCAAAGATATCTTTCCAAAATAAAAGATATCTCTTGAAATACATCTTTTGATAAATAAAGATGTATTTCTAATTTTTTGGGCATCATGGACAAGATGTCTACTATGCATGAAAGATGTCTATTGTGAATTTCAAACATGGGAAAGACATTTTCCTTCTCTAAAAGATGTCTTCTTTTTCATTCAAATCCCTCATTTACTATTGTTATTAAAAGACCAAACCCACACATTTTTTATATTCCTTTAGATCAACCTCACAAAGACCACTGGGGCTCCATCATTTGCAAAGAGATGGCCCACAAGAAGATAGGTACATCTAGGTCATCACCCAAGAAGCATTCAAAAGGAAGTTCTAGGAGTGCCCTTCCATCTTACATGTTCTAGTTCCATAACATGAGTGCACAACATAGGTTTGAGGAAAATAAAACCACTATCATAATTTCTGAATGTTCTCTTGAATTTCCAACTCACAAACAACAAGCCTTGCTAGATTATTTTAAGCTTCTAAAGTAAAGTACTTTCATGACTATGAATTTTTTGGTTCCTAAGGTATTTATTAGGGAGTTCTACTATAATATCATTATTTTTGATGTCATTACTAGGACATTCACATTCATGGTTGGGGGAATTATTGTTAAGGTCTCTCCCCAAGTTGTGAATACAATTCTAGGTATTTATAATCCAGATGTCTTCCTAATAGCCATTGATACCATTCATGATATTTATAAAAATGCTATAATGGCTATAGGACATGATGAATTCTATGATGTATTGTTTGGTAGAGACATGTCTTTTGATAGGGGACATATGGAGAAAGCAATATGACACATGATGCCTCCACCTTATCTCTTATTATTTTGTATAAAATCATGATGAAAGGGGAAATCTATAGTTATTTGTTACCACCCTAGGATTTTATACATTATTATCTTCTTATAAGACTACCATTGGATCTAAGGCATACACTTTGTCGAGATATTTTGAGCCTCTATTCCAAGGAGAGAATCCTTGGGCATCCCTATCTCATCAGCTCATTGATTTGCTAGAGGGATGTACATATTCCAAAGTTATCTGTGCTTAAAAGCAAGAGGAGTCTTAGTGAGTACATTGAGAAGAGGAGTACTTTCCATGCAGCAGAAGTAGGACCTAACACTAGTCCTTAGAAATAGAAGAAGGAAGCATCTCCATAGTGATAAAGATCAAAATTGACAAGTTCTTAGATCAGTTTATTGTTGAAGAAGCTTCTTTGACCCTTTACATGAGCCAGCAGGAAGCTTGGAAGGAACCTCTCTTCCTTGCAGAAGAGTTTAGATGTAGATAGAATTCCACCTTTCTATAATGGGTAGGCATTTAAGGAAGTTATTGCTCCTATTTTTTACAGTGGGATGGATGTTCCTACCTCATTAAGACATTCTACATTGGTTGATCCTTCACATGCCTATGACTCAGGGATGGAGTTTGATTCAAATTTTGAGGCACCATCGACACATGTTCAAGGGGAGTATCATGATCCCATGTATCAACATCATGATCCTACAAAACCTATTCATCTAGTACGTCCATTAGCTAATGCTTCCAACTCTTTTGAGTAATTGACTATGTAGGGTCTCTTTGGAACCATGCCCCCATGGGTTCCAACTCATTAGCCTCCAATTTAGATAGATCCTCTAGCTTCATCTTTCTTTTAAGTGAAGCTTCATCCTAGACAAGCTTTAATTTATTAGATTAACTCCTCTAATGAGGATACATAGAGATCAAGCTATCCCAACACTAGCAATGATGATGAGGAGGAGAAGACTTATTGTCCATCCAAAGTAACAGTGGACTTAAAGTCTAAGGATGAAACCAAGGTTAGTAATTGAGACGTCAAGTGGTTTTTTCTCTCTCCTTCTGTTAATGCTCAAAAAAGAGGAGATATTTTTTGGTTCTCACATATGTGATTTTGGAACTTTTCACATATGTAATTGATGTGATAAAATAGTTGCAGATCATTATGATGCAATGTATGGACAATTTGGTATATGATAATTTGTGAATCAGTTATGAAAAAATGGTGTTTTTCCTTTATTATCTATATGTGGCCTCTCTTTGCTATTTGCTCTTGCATTTACCTCATTTCACAATTCTATTAAATCTCCATGCTTATTGTAATCCTTGGCTACCATAGGAATTTATATGTCTTATTATACATTGTAGTGATTTATTTCTCTACTATTGGTTATATTGCTATTTTATGATGATGCTTGTTTATGTGCTTTATCATTTTTGCTATTGTTCAAAAAAGGGACGAGTAGTTTGAAATATAATTGGATTTTGCATGTCTACTAACCCATTTTATTAAGTTTTGAACATTAACAAAAGGGGAATATTGTGGACATTTTGGTGTGTTAAAACATTAAGAAAAATGAGGACAAGATTGTTTATGCGATTGTTGTGTTTGTAGGACAAGAATGTGGAATGAAGATAAGAAGGCTTATGAAAGATCAAGAATATGAACAAGCAATGAAGAATTCAACTACAAAGAATGGTTAAGGAAAGACATCTCCAAGAAATAGTAGATGTCTTGGTAGAATTGAAGGTAGCATAGGCAAATATGTCTTTGCAAAATAATAGGCATATTTCACTAGACAAAAACATCTTCCTAGAATAAAGACCAGTTATAGAAAGATGTCTTTCACTAGACAAAGACATCTTTCTAGAATGGAGGCCAGATGTAGAAAGATGTCTTAGTAATGAAGAAGATGTCTTTCATGATTGTTAGCTAGCTATTGCATAAGTTACAAGATGAATTTGGAAGCATAGTGGCTATAAGAAGACATCATTCTCATTAGGAAGAGTAAAAGCTTTTCTAAAATCATTGTTTAATCATTAGACTATCACTATAATCATTGTTGCTCCTCATTATATTATCTTTTATCTGTTGTAACATGAGTTGTACATAAAGTACAAGATTAGAAAACTTAGTTTCATTCATCCCTTGTAATTGCTATTCTCCCTTGTTATCTTGTGGGGTTGACGTGCTTCTTACGGGAAGGCATCTTTCTTGACCTTTTTGGGATCTTGTGGGATTAAGTGCTGGTGTACTACCATAACACTTTGGAGTGAAGCTTAAGATTGTAAAGGTTGTGGGATCCTAGAAACCACATTCTAAGTTTGTTAGGACCTTATAGGGTTGAGTGGATTAGTAGTATTGAATCACTCCATAGTAGATTTTAAAGCTTTTACACGTTGTGGTATCCTTCAAAACACATTTGAAAGCAACAAAGTTTAGAGGTGTACTTGCAAACTACCCTCTAAGTGTGGACTACCCAAGTTGGGGAACCACATTAAATTTGGTGTGTGTGCTCTGTCCCAAAGAAGTTTAATTTTTAGAACTTATTCATGCCCCCCTCCCCCTTATAAGTTCAATGATCCACACCAAGTTCTTCCCAAGATGAGGTTGAATCTTGGTGTTTTTTCTACTACCAAGAAATCTACCATTATGGGAAACTATTCCTTGGCCACAAAATCTAGAGAAATGAAGCCTTTGATCACAACTTGTAATCCATTAAGGAATTTAAGGGCTGAAGTCAACATATGTTGCATTTGTTTTGTTAGGCCCAGGTGCTCAACCATGGTATAAGGTATGACATTGGTTACTATCCCATAATTTACATGTGCCCTATGTACTTTGTATTACCTTACCCATATGGTTATGAAGAGGGGTTCTTTGGTTGCCTTGTCATATTGGGGATTTGTCTTGATTTTATTATTGTGAAACACTAACAATGTTGACTTTAATTCCTTAGGTAAAGAGGGAACCATCACTGCATGGATAGACTTTTCATTAGCAGGGATGCCCTTGCTAATAGGAATAGAGGTCAACATCTTAACCAATTCTTTGTAGTGCATAGTAGAAGTTATGATCAAGTCATACAAGCTTAGGGTTATGTTCTTTTAATTGAGTGATTGCTTAACCTATTCCATCACATTAAGGATGTTTTTTTATTGGTCATTAATTTATTATTTTTTACTTCTTCCATATGTCCCAAAATGCAAACTTTATGTTTAGGTTGTTATGGACTAGCCTCTTTCCTTTCCTCTTGAGGTTTGGATTCCTCCTATGGTTTACTTGTTGAGTAACATGAGTTATGGAGGTTATGGAAATAGATGAGATGGGAGTGGGCTTTGATGGGGCTACTTCCATCTATCCCTTAGTTTGCTTATCACTTTTGTTCTTGGCTTTCTACATAAGCTTCTTTTGTTGTTTGATTGGGGATTTCTTATTATCCTTAGTTGGTTGTGAGGAAGAAGACATTGCATTTGCCACCATAGGGAGTTGTTGCTCTATTGTATGGGTAGACTCAATTGGAATGGGTTGGGGCACTCTAATCACAAAGGGCTCTTTGAGGAATGCTAGTGATGGCACCCTTACAACAAAGGGAGGTCTTGTGCTAGCAGAAGCTAAAGAACTCCTTTCATTAAAAGGAGGCATTCGAATTAGCAATAGTTCTCTTGCAAGCCTTTGATCATTGTGGATGTTGAGCCATTATGGTAAATTGGCTATTGTTGGTGTGTAATGAATTCTTGTATATGTGCATCAACTAATTTTTAGGCTTGACTGGGTTTGAAGTGTCTAGTACATGTTCTCCCTCATCTATCATTTTTTGTAGGTGATCCTTCAACGTAAGGTAGAAGTCAGTGTCATGATGTAGCAACTAATGATAGTGGAAGAAGTAGTTAAGCTTAAAGTACTTGGGCACTAGATGATCATCTTTGGTTGCTTGAACAGGATCCTTAGCTATGTTACGTAACCTATCATACCTCTTATGGGCATTCTTACTCATTTTCTTATATTAGATCTTATTGCTCTTTAATAGTTGGTCTAAGAGTTTTGATAGCTTAAGGGGTAATTGAGTACTAAGTAAAGTTAGGCCTAAATTTGGTTGATGCAATGGCCCTAGAGGTTAAGGGTTGGTTGTTGTTGGTGGTAGCAAGAGCCTTGGGTTTGTTAGTATTTTGCCCCTAGGTAGTTGATTTATTCTCATTTGTCATGGTAGCTACTACCACATTTTTTTACCTACCCCTCTTCTTGTCATTACACACATGTTGATTTTTATATACCACATAGGCTAGAGCATGGTTGGCCTCTATGACATCCTCTATGTTCTTAGTTTTGGAAAAGACTTGACTTAGAAATAGTGGATCTAGATAATACAATTTCAACTTAAGAAAGTCATTAACTATCCTCTTAAAAATATCTAAGAGGTGTGTTTCAGCTATTGGTTCTGATATTTTGTTGAGTAGAGTGTTCCACTGTTGGATAAAATTTTGCACCAGCTCAAGGGGTCCTTGCTTAACCTTCATCAATTTGTCAAGGATAGTATCAAGTTTTATGTTATACTTGAAATGGTAAACGAATTGCAATATTAAGTCTTCAAGAAATTCGTTAGGTCATAGTACTAGTCAAGCACTTTCCCTATCAAGGACATAGAAAATATTCTCATAATGGTATGTGGCTAGGTTTGAAACAATAGGCATTCCAAGTGAAAGGTTATCAGGTAAGCATTGGGATCACCTTCATCATTATACTTTGTGGGATTGGGACACTAAGAGGAAGTGTTAAAGATGGGATCATAGGATTGATGGAATCATCTTAGTAAAAGTTCATGATCTTAACACTTTGAGATGTAGAGGCCTTGAGCCTCTTCAATTCCTCCATCAAGTCCTAGATCATTTAGAAGGATTGATCTAGGCCTTGTGATGCCCTTCTTAGTTGTGGCATTTGAATGAAGGGTTGTGATGTTTGCTAGAAAGCCTATGGCATCACTATCAGTTGTGGCATGGATGGGAAAGGTTGTGTTACTATAGTGCTTAGTGGGCCAAACAAGGAAAATGACATTTCTATTGGTATTTGTGGCATAAATGGAATGTAGAGGATGTGTGATCCTTGGGTTGGTTGGGATTCCATGGTGGGTTCCACCTGAGTGTTTAGAGGATTTGTGGTGCTAACAACCATTGATGAAGGTTGTATAGACCAAGGTTGGGTGGTGAATGACATGGTAGAGTGGAACATAGTGGAATGTAGCACCGATTATGTTTGGTGCATGGTGATGACTAGTGTGGGCCTAAACATGGTCAGGTAAGAAGGGGTAGAGGATGTTGATATCTATTCTATGGAGGGAACAAAGGGAGTGGAGGTAGGCACTATGGCCTTGGGGATTTCTTGTTGAAATAACCCACCTAGGATGTTTTCATGTTCAAATTCCACCCTAAAATCATCCTCCTTCTCCTCTTGGTGCTCATCTAAGCTAGCCTTCTTATCCTCCCCATCCATCTCAATCAACTTAGATAGGATGTGAGCATAGGTGTCAATAAGGGGTATCTAATCATACAAAGAGGAATATAATCCTTCCTATTTTAGTGTATAAGCTTGTATTCCCTTTTTGCCTCTTCTTCCATCCATGGAATCAACATGGTAGCCTAGATTTTGGCATAAATGTAGTTGTGGTTATCTTTATTTATCATTGAAAACCTAGGACTCCTAAGTCATAAGGATTTCCCACACTTAACCATGAAGGGATCTTTGGGCTCATAGACCCTCATCACATGTTGACAAAACACGTTATCAATCAAATTTAAAGGAAATTTGGTTGATTGTTGGAATGACATTGTCAAAAGATGTGTTTTTAGATTTTGTACTATTTTTAGTAAAAGTGTAGTAAGTGGAACAATCCACTAATGTAAGTAACTAAAAATGGAAAAGGTATTAGAATATTTACTAAATGCAAATATGTGATATAGTAGACATGGTGCTATAGTAGACTGGGTGCTACAATAGACTAGTGCTATAGTAGACTAGTGCTACAATAGACTAGGTGCTATAGTCAACTACATTAGCTTCAAGGAAACTAGCAACTACCATGAAATGCAAAAAAAATCCAACTACACTAATTTCCAAGGTTTTAAGAAAATTTGTTTGTAGATTTCAAAATTTGAAAATTTGATAGCTAGGAAAGAGGTTTTGGCCAAGAATTTGGATGGAGGCTATCCTTCTGGCACTAGAAAATTTTTGGTGCTAGAAATTTTAGTTGCTAGAAAAAATTTCCAAAAATACAAGCACCGTAATAATTTTAACCCTAAATCCCAAGGGCCTTCAAAAATGGAATTTGAGGCACCCTAGATGGTCTTGATGATCACCTAGAGACTTATGAAAGTATAAATAAAAATGAAAAATGGAAATGAAAATGGGTTTGGAAATAGAAACAGAAATGAAAATAGAATTAAAGTTGTAGATCTAGAATGAAAACAAGCACAAAAATGAAAATGTAAATTAAAAATTGCACAACATGAATAATAACTTTACTTAAATAAGAAATAAAGAATAAGGTTCATGAAGTATAGATTTTATGCCAAGAGCACAAGAAGTTTCTTTCAGGAGCTTAAAGTCTATTGGAGAAGGTAGGCTATTTTCTACTACAACTTCATGATCCAATTTCTTCCTAGCTCTAGTTTCCAGCAATGTTTTGTTGGTTTTCACTAAGGTTTGCAATATGATCATTGAAATGGCACTTCACTTTTAGTGCAATGGCAACTATGTGGGAGTCTCTATGCCCAATGTAGTACTAATTTCTACTACTAATGAGTGCAACATTGCACTTCTTCTAGGTCTTGGTGATGACTTTTAGAATGGAATAGAACTTCCTGTCTACTATAGCACAATGTCTAATACAACACCATGTCTATTGTAACACCAGTCAGAATTGATAGCTCTAGGGTAGTTGGGGCTATACCCCCTTCAAAAACCCATGGAAATGCTAATTTTAGCCATTCCCAAGGTGCTTTTAGCCTTTTCAAGCCCAAATATAGACATGTGGTACCTTTTTCTACTTGGAAAGTGAGGAAATAACAAATTTTGAGACACTTTTTAATTCCAAAAAGCTGAAGTATGTAAGATTGTAGTTCATAGACTACATATCTCACATTTACAATGAATCATTATCTCAAGTTGAAAAAGGGCTTTGCAATATGAATTTTTGGTGGTGTGTCACCATTCATGAATGTTGTACATCTATAATCTACTCAAATAAAACTCTATACAATGAACTTTAATCCATTGAAAAATTTTAACTTTTACAGAATGAATCTTTGCTACTATTAGATTAAAATGGTGCATTTAATTTTTCTGGTAACTGATATTTATAGACTTTAGCATTCCTAGATACATTTTTTCTATTACATCATATGCAAGCCTACAACATTGTAGTTACAACATCATGGCATATGCAAAAATCACTTCCAATGATTCAAGGAGCTTTAGGTAGAGATAGAAGATATTTTCAAACCTATTATGATATTGCACTTAAAAAGCACCATACAATACCATCCAAGAGTATCAAATAAATTAGAGAAGAAGGATAGAATCAAGGTGGACTATGCCTCAATGTTTATAGCATCCACAAGCATAACATAAGTGCACATAACATGTTACTCCAAGGTTATGAACATGGAAAGTACACCTAAAGTAATCATATAAGTGACATACCAACAAATTGTGCACACATATACATCCAATGAAAGAGCACTAGGATACATATGCAACACTGTTTCCCTAAGAGAGTTACAATTCGCTACTACTCTCATGCATATAACACTAAACCTCACTCTGAAGAGATGGGTAGTGATCAAAAAGAGAGAGGCAAAGCCAGCCAACATATCATTGTAATTAGGTTTATAAAGGAATCAATGCCATGAAGTTCTTTGGGAATAGTTAAGTTGACATGAAATCCAGAAGAATCTTCGCACTCCTCTAGCCCTCATTCCAAAGAGAAAGAGTCTTTGATCCACTAATAAGACATATTTTCCTACACTCTTCCTTGCTTAGAAAAGGTGATATTCCTAAAGCTTATGTCTTTATCATGTACTTTTCCTAAATGTGGAGAGCACATTGGATATCAAGGATTATCCAATAACTAAAATCCCTTCTAATAATTTTAGATAAGAAGGTCTAATATTTAATCAATTGTAAAGTAGGAATATTGAAGTCAACTTAACATCTAATAAAGGCTTAGAGATGTTTGTGCAACCAAAGTTAAGGAAGAACAAGTTTACCCTCTTTTTATGCAAACTATATAAATATTTCTAACCAAAGTAAAAACTACTAACTTAACATTCAAGTCTATCCTCTAACTCTAGTAGTGATATGAGAGAATATAATTGATCCTTTGTGATTTATGGATAGCTACTTCATACCATGGAGGAATCAATTTTCATTCCTAGTAGTAGCCTAGGGCTAGAAAGTGTAGATATTACTCAACTCTTATTGAAAGGAATTTATTCTTATTGTAGATATTATCCAACTCTTTCATTGAAGGGAGATACATACTAATTCTTTGTCCCTCTAAACTAGTTTGTCTCAAATCCACTTGATATCCTCTAGCTTATCACACTTATGTTTTTTTTTATTATTATTTACAGGTAATGCCATAACATTCATTAGGAAGTGGTTATCATAGCTTAACCACCCCTATACATCCACAAAGAGAAATCAATGTGAATCTTTCTATATAATTTCTCAATGAATGACTACTTATTCATAAGAGTTTTCCACCCCTTCTAGGTGTACTCTTTTGAGGATGTATCTTGCTAGTGCATCAAGAACTCCATCTTCTAATGAAGAGTGCATGCAATTTTGTGCCTATTGATAATAAAATAAATTCATTATTCTTTTATAGATTTAATGTTCATATGTCCTTGTGATCTCAATGTTGTTAAATGAGCATCTCTTAAATTGAATTTTGAGCATTGAAACATGGAACACAAGATGATATTTTACCATATATGCTGGTAACTATAACTTTTATGCAACTAAATTGACATAAGCAAGGATCTTGAAAGGTCCATCATAGTATCTCAAGAAATTTTAACTTATTTCCTTCTTTGCCCTTATCTACCATACATAATCCATCTTCAAAAGAGCTCCTTCTCCAACAGTAAACTCCAATGGTTTCTACTTACTTTCAACATACTACTTTATATGTTTGATAGACTTCTCCAAATATGACTTGGTTACTTGAATACAACTTACCTAGGATTTCAAAAACTCACTAGCTAAAGGATTGAGGCCTTGATATGAGGTTTCTAATAGCTGAGTTACTAATGATTATCTTTCCAAGAACAACTTTTCTAGAGAGAATCCTATGACTGAGGTCTCTAAATGTTGTAACTAAAATAAGCCATAGGCAATACAGTCATGAAATGTTTTTAATAAAATTTGATGAAATGCCTTAAGTACTCTTTCAAAACCTTAGTCATCCATTCTGGTTTTCCATTTTCCTAAGGATGATACCGTAACGACATCCACAACTTCGTGCCCATCATCTCAAATAACTTCCACTAAAAATCCCTCATGAAATGGAAGTCACAATCATATACAATTCTTGATGGAATCCCAAAGTAACAAATCATATTTTGAAATAAAAATGATGTGACACACTTCTCTATGCAACATGTAGGCATGGAATAAAAATTTCATACTTAGAAAACTTCTCCATAACCATAAGGATGCTAGAGAATTCTTGCACTATGGAGAGCCTTATGATAACATCCGCAAAACAATTATTCATATAAGCTCTAGAATATCCAAGGACTAGAACAAACCCCCTTGTTTCTCATTGGAACTCTTGTCTTATTGGCAAATCAAATAACTTTTCACAAAATTTACCACATCAATCCCCAAGTTAGACTAGTAGAAACTTCTTTCCATCAATGTCATAGTTCTTTTATGTTCCAAATTTCCTACCTAGATCATGTTATAACATTCATTAATGACTTGAGAATGAAAATCACCTTAGTTTGGAGCATAGATTTGATTTTATTTGAACATGATTAGGCCATTTTATTCACTAAAATTTGATTCATTACTAGTATAAATTAGTTTCAATAACTCTAGAGCATGCTAATCATGATGCAATCCTTCTTTAATTCTCTTCTAGAGTGCATGGTTAGCCATCATCCAAGCGCTATTAAACTCCCCTACAATTTCCATTAAGCATACTTGAGAAATCAGCTCAAAGCATTTTTCATCACATTATTTCTATCCAATTGATAGATAAATTGAAGATCAAATTCTTATAACAAACTCAACCATCAAGGTTTCTTTGGCTTTAACTTTAACTAAGTGAGAAGATAGCCCATGATAATATTTTTTAATTTGACTACCACAAAATCTCCTAGGAGATAGTATCATAATATGTAAATAAAATGCATAATGTTGAATTTCTCCTTTCATGCATTGGCCACAACTGATATATCAAATTCATCTTATTTTATTTTAAAGCCACTAGATGATTTTCTTATAAGATGACTTCACCAATGACCTCATCCAAAATGTCAGTGTGCACTTCGAATAGCTTAGAGAAGTCAAGAAGGATCAACATTGGTTTTGTCATGAAGGTTATCCTAATCTTATTAGAATCTTTCTAGCACTTACGATTCCATACTTATAGGACATCTTTATTTTGTAAATTAATCAAGACTGCTATCACACTATAGAATCAATGAACCAACTTCTTATAGTAACTGGTCAACCCCATAAATTAGCATAGTTCATGCATGCCTTTTGGAATAGTCCATGTAGAAATGACATCTACCATCTTTGAATTTAGCTTCACCCTGCCTACATCAACGATGTTATCCAAGAATTTTAACTCTAGATTTTCAAATTTATCCTTCTCTTTCTTGACATGCAACTTCTAATCTCATAATCTGAAGAATACTAGGTTTAAATGTGAAAGGTTTTCTTTCATAGAATAAGATTACACAAGGATGTCATTAAGATATAACATCACTAATTTGTTAAGGTATGGATGGAATAGCTTATTTGTAAGTGTGTAAAAGCTGGAAAGAGTATTGTACAACACAAAAGGCATAACTGTCCACTTATATGAGCTATAATGAGTGACATAAACTATCTTCTCTTCCTTGCCTTTTGTAATTCACATCTAAAAGTAATGTTGGCGAAGCTTGGCTTGAGAGAAAACATAAGTGCCCACTAGCTAGTCAACCAAGTCAAAAAGAAAAGGTACCAGGTAAGTATTCTTAATGATGTAATTGTTTGGGAGCTTAAAATCATAGCATATTCTTAAGATGTCATCCTTATTTTTGATAAATAATACTAGAAATCCATATAAGGATTTGGAGGATTTAATATGACCCTTTTCAACCAAACTCATCAACTACTTTTTCAACTCTTACAAATTAAGAGCAATCATTTTCTATGAGTGCTACTTAGAAGTGGTACTTCCCAATAATAGTTTAATTTTATGGTCTACCATTCATTTTTTGATAGTTTACTTGCAAACTCTAGTAACATCAAATCCTTATATCTCCCTAGCATGTCCTAGTTGTACATGTTTACCTAAGATACATCTTTCTCTTCCACCTATTTCAAGATGGTAAGGAACATGGATTATGTTGGGTCCTAAGAAACCTAGTTCATCACCATTTGTGAGAAACTTTAGACCTCATAAAGTATACTAGTTGCTCCAACATAGAGGTGAGGATTGAGAACTTATAAGGGGGGATGACTAAGTTCCCTAAAACAAAATCAAACAATCATAAAAACCACACTCAAATTTTATGTGGTTCCCTAACTTTGGTACATACACACTTGGAGGATAGATTTCTTGCACATCTCTAGATGGTTTTCTCAAAAATATGGTTTGAAGGGAACCACACCCTATGCAAGCTCTAAGCTCCTCTCTAGAGTGTTGCATTTCTATGAAACTACTCAACCTCACCATGTTCCAACAAGCTTAGAATGTGGTTTCAAGGATCCCACAACCTTTAAAAATTGATCTCAACTTTGAAGTGTTTTTATTCTATACAAACACTCAATTCTACATGATCCTAACAAGCTCAATGATGATTCCTTCTCACAAGAAGCATATCAACCACACAGAGTCACAAGAAAGAGAAATGAAAACACAAGGAAAGAATGTAACTTAAATTATAGATCCTTATACTTTGAAGCATACTTCTATAAACAATAAAGTAGTTGATATGACAAATGAAGTTTAGGAGTATAATAGAATACATTACACAATGATTTCTTTATTGTTGACAATTCTTGTTCAATACTTACACTATATCCAAGAGAATTAATTCTCCTTATAGGATTGGAGTTTCCAAAATCACCTTAGAATTCATGCAGCAGATAACTTGTTGCAACCAAAAATCTCAACCACTAGAAAGCCAAGGATTCTTAGTTTTGAAGAGTCTCAACCCTAAATCCCTAGGGCCTTTAAGAAAAATGAGATTCAGGGTGCCTTGGATGGTCCGATAGATCACCCAGGGACTTAGGGGGATGCAAAATGGGGTTGTAGAAAATGTAATAATTGTAGATCTAAGAATCCAAAATCGATATAAATTTCACATAAAAAAATTTAAAATTTATTAAATAAATAAATAATGAGTTCAAAGATGTGTACAAATGTGCCTGTAGGAGAGCAAACGGGGGTCCACATGGATGGGGGTTCCAAGTTCATTAAAGTTGATAGAATCCATTGCATGATTCGAATGCTCAATGACTTTTGATGTTTTTGAACCTTCTCTACTATCATTCAAGATCTATAACATTTGTCACTTCTAGGGTTGAGAAACATGAAGGATTGGAGTTGCTAAAATGCTCAACACTAGGACTTGGGGATCCCAAGGAGGTGGCAGTAACACCTAAGACTCACAAATCACAAGGTGGGTAATAGAGTATAACAGTTCTATGTTGGCAAGCCCTAAGAAGCTAAATTTCTACTAGGTAGCAAGAGCTCTTGAATGTCCAATATGCCAACTGCTCAGAAATGCTAAAGTGTGAAACCTTACAATGGTGTGGGGGTTTGGCTTTTGTAGGTCTTTGGCCATGATTTGGACTATAAATTTGCTACAAATGATTGCCATATTGTTTTTCAAATTGCTATAAATATTTGTCATGTCCAGGGGGTAGGTGCTCAAAATCTAGGTAAATACCATTTATGGAAAGTGTCATACCCCCATGACCATTCTATTTATCAGAAATAGTAATGGAGATGTACCTTCCATGTTGGCTTTGCTCCTTCCATGTTGCATCTTCAACCTCTCATGTTGGCATTGTAAGGTTCTTGCTAGAGTTGATGTAACATCAAAATCTTGGTCATGTTCCTTATACACTAGCGAGGAAGTGTTAAAATTGAGTAGGGGAATGAAAGACCAATAATTAGCTTGAAGGTCAAACCCTTCTATGTTGAGTATCACCCTCCTTCTATGTTGGGGGTAGGTGAGATCCACCATCTTGCATCCCTCAATGCTAATTTTCATGCCTCTACTGTATGAGTAGGTGACCCATACTCCACACTAGGAGTAGATGGGACTTATCCCCTTGTTCATGTTTTAAGTGTTAAAAGTTTATACCTTCCATAAAATTTCCATTTTTAGCATCAAAAAAGGCATTTTTGACAAAGAATTTAGTGGTGTTTCATTGGTTCCTCTTTGTTGATGCCTAGAGTATTAACTCGAGAGGCATCAACAAAGAATACAAAACACCAATGCAAGTCCACCACTAACATTTCCTCTTCATGCTTGATCTAGTCATGTTGAACCATGCCAAAGAGTGCTTGTACTGATGGGATAAAGCTATGATAAGATGATGGTAATGGTCATCAAGGAGATGGTCATGCAGGCTAACAATGCATTCCAAGAGTTCTCATCATGGGTACAACATGATATTAACATGTTTTGAAGTGTTGGTCACTTAGCAAATGCGTTTTAGGATCTAATCACTTCGCTCCAAAATTTCTTTATGCATTGGATTTTAAGGCTCCATTGGCCATTCAGCTTCTTGGTAATTTTCTTGTTTTTTTTTATTTTTATTTTTTGGTGGGGTGAAACCTTCATTGGGTCTCATTACTAGGATTAGTTTAATATAGTTTTCCTATTTAATGAGTTGCATTACACTCAATAGCCTTGGGTCTTTCCCATTAAAATGAAGCAAGTTACATTTGATGGACTTAATGGTTTTTCCACTAAATGAGCTATGTTACATTTAAGTGGACTTGAGGGTGAAGCATAATGAAGAGATGTCATGAGATCATAATGTATGAATGTCAAATATTGGTAAACATTTTTATTCAAAGTAAGGAAAACTATAATGAGGTTATGAGGTTGGGCTCAAGGAGTGGTTCTAGATGGAGGGAAATGGTACAAGAACTCTTGACATAGTAGGGGAAACTCACCAAATTATGCACATCAAGGTCATATATTCACTTGCTATCATGATGGGTTACACCTGTGTGATGACTCCAGGCTTCATGCTACAAACATGGCTCCAAGAGGATAAGAAATCCAAGTAAATAGAGTATATTATAATAATAAAATGCATACACACAACATAGAGAATAGAAACAAGATACCCAGGTCATCCATATTATGAGTTTAATATCATGGTAGTCCATGATAACAATTTAAGGTCCTAGAAAGTTGTGGTGCTAGTTTAAGATCATAATAGACTATGGTGCTAGTTTAAGGCCTCGATAGGCCATGGCAAAGTAGGCTTGCTTATTGATGGTTGTTGATGTCATAGTTACTGTAGGTTACATGTAGGTCATATGTAATAAGGCTTTAGATAAGAATTATTAACTGAATTGGCCAACTCATTTCCATCCATGTTTGTGATCCCAAATGCTTTGTTGCCATAGGCTCTAGTGACAAGAAAGGATCCTTCCTAGTTGGTTGAGAATTTATCCACATGCTCATAGATGGATTTGGGGACTAGATCACCCTTCTTGATCTTATGATTGGTCAAGTTATGGTGGTTCTATCATTTTGGCTTCTCTTAATAGTGCTTGACGTGGGCAAGTTCTTCCATACACTACTCCTCCACTAAGTCTAGGTTCGCTATCTGCAACTTCTTTCTTTGCTCATCATTGATGAAGTTGGTCAGGGCCATCCAAAGTGATGGTACATGTAATTCAAGAGGTAAAATAGCTTTAAAATCATAAATCAAGTTATAAGGTTTTACACTAGTTATTGTATGATAATTTGTACAATAGACCCAAAGTGCATTAACAAGCTACTTATGCCATTTTCGCTTGTTGTTGTTGATCATCTTCTTGAGCAAGTTGATGATGACATTGTTGCTTACTTTTACTTTTCCATTGGCTTTAGGGTAATAAGGAAATGGGAAATAATGCTTAATGCCTATGTCATGATAGAAATCCTTTTTTTCCTAGGTACTAAATTGTAGTCCATTCTATGTAACTATGGTATGGATATGTCAAAACAGGCTATAATGTTATCAAGGATGAATTTATAGAATTGTTAGGATGTAGTCTTTTTTAGGGGAATAGCTTCAACCCACTTAATAAAGTATTTCGTTGTAGTGATAATGAAGCTATGTCCTATATAAGACTTAGGCATTATAATCCTAATGATATGCAAACCTCATCATTGAAATGGCCAGGTTATCTTAGTGGTATGCAACTTAGTTGGTAGTACATGTATAAGGTTTCTATGCCATTGGAATGTGTCATAGTGCTTAACCTTCTATAGGTAGTCACTTTCCATATAGGGCTAGTAATAGCTTAATCATCAAATCTTAGCAACCATAGCTCTAGGTCCTATATGTCCCCCAAAAATACCCTTGTGAACCTACACTAGGAGTATTCTGGCCTCAACTTTATCCAAGCAATTTAGTAATATGCCATTGTAGGACTGTCAACATAATGTGTTATTTCCTACTATGACATACTATTTTTATAGTCTACATACAACATCCTTTTGAGTAATAGTTAGGCCTTGTGAGGATTCACCATGCATAAGGTAAATTTTGATATCATCATACCATTCCCTAGCAAGAGTAGTATGAACTACAACCATAGAGATATCCTTAGTGCTCTACATGATGGGGATAGCATAGTCCATAGTTAAGGTGGATAACTTACTAAACACATTTGGTGTCACATTGAGGGCTAATGTTGAAATTGCATTAGCTATGATGTTCTCATTTCAAGATATGTGCTAGATATCAATAGCTATAAATTATTGTAATAATTACTTCCCTAGGTCACAGTAAGGTTGTAAATGTTTAGCTTTATATGCATAGACCTTAGTCACTTAGTTAACCACAAGTTGTGAATCATCTTTAATAATTAATTGCTTGATTTCTAGGTGTTGAGCTACCATCATTCCTCTAATAAAACCCTCATAATCTACTATGTTGTTGGTACATGAAAACTCAAAATGATAGGCAAATAATTGTATTTCAACAAATGGGAGTGTTATGATGGCAGTGGCATTAGCCTCATGGGTAGTTAAATCTCCATCAAAGGCACTTAGCTAATGGTGTTGATATGTTCATTAGGTAACCCAAGATCTATGGTTGCGTGGTCATCAACAAATGAAATATTGAGTTGTACAACTATAGCTTGAAATTTTGTTAAGGATTAAGAGATGTAACAAAGGTCAAAATTACAATTATGGCTTTCCATCGAGCTATATGACTACTTTCGTAAGTGTTGGTCATTATGGTTCTAAACCTGTTATCTTTGCAAATGACATTGACTTGGCTGTTGAAGAGGTAGTATCCCCACTAATTCAATAACAAGAGTAGTGCTAGACAATACTTCTCCACTTTAGTGTTTTGGGTCTCATGGGTAACTAATGCATGACTAAGATAGTATACTAACATCTTTGCTCCATCCTCACATTTCTGACAGAGTAGAAAGGTGATGGACATGTCAAAGATAGTAAGGTAGATGTAAAATAGTTTACCTTCTTATGGAGAATAGACTATTGGTAGTTGTGGCAACTCTTTCTTAAGGTTTTCAAAGGCCTCCTGGCATTGAGCCATCCACTCATAGTGAACCCCTTTCTTAAGTAAGTATTGTAGGGATTGTAACTTATCCATAAGCCTAGTGATAAACCTAAGAATATATTATAATTTGTCTTTTAATGCTTGAAGCTCCTTAAGGTTGGTAGGAATTGCTAATTTGGATATGACCTTCACTTTATCAAGATCGACATGAATCCTTATTTAGATACTACAAATCCAAGCATCTTACCAGTCTTGATACCAAATACACACTTCTTAGGATTAAGCCTAAGCTCATACTTAAGGCATCGTTTGAGCACAAGATCTAGGTCATTAGCATGGTCATTGATCACTGTAGAATTAACAACTATATCATATATGTAATCATTGAGAAAACCTAGAATGTAATCACTAAAGATATAGAGCATGACTCTTTGGTAAGTTTCCCTTGCATTATTAAGGCCAAAGGAAATCATTGTATAGCAAAAGGTACCCCAAGGGGTCATGAAGGTCATGCTAAGTTGGTGCTCTATGTTGATCCTAATTTGATTGTATCCTAAGAATCTATCCATAAAGGATAACAAGGCATGTCTAAACGTAGTATCAATAAGTTGATCAATACTAAAGTCATCCTATATGGTCACTTTCTTTAGGTCTTAGAAATTAATGCAAATGTGGATACTTTCATTTTTCTTAGGAACTACCATCATGTTGGACACCCATTCTATGTAGTCAATAACTCAAACGAAACCTACTTGGTAGAGTTTTGAGATCTCATCATGAATTGCTAAGGCCAAATCAAGTCTAATCTTGTGTACTTTCTAGTTAACTAGTCTAATGCAAGGATCAATTATGATGTTGTGTTGGACTAAATGTGGGTATAGACTTGGCATATTTTCATATGATCAAGTGAATGCCTTAACATTTTCTTGTAAGAATTTGGTGACATCTCAAACCTATTGAGACTCCAGCGAGAAACTTAGCTTGAGGATTTTCTCCTCACCACTATGTGTTGTGATAGGAACCTCAACTAGAGAATCTTTGGTTATATCACTATCCTCAAGGTCAAAGGTTTTAACTAGGAATTTAGGCCATTCTAAAGGTTTCTTGATAGAGGCTATGTGGTTGACAAGACTCTCAAGCTTAAGATCTAAGCAATTAGGGTTGATATACCATTCTACATCACCATGGAATTCATGTAGCTACAAAGAAAAACTGATCTACTTCCAGGTACTCATACTTTAACCCTACATGTCAACCAAAACATATTAAGTGGCACCTAGGTAGAAGTGACTAAAAAATGCTAAAATGTTGTAAAATTATGCAAATACATGCTATTCTAATGTAAACAAGATCATCCAAGGCTATGAATATAGTAAAAATGAGCAAACAAATTATAATAAGAACCAAATAAGGCCAAACAAAGGGAAGTACAAGAAATAAAACTACACATGGTCAACAAAGGTCATGGTTTTTTGCTAGTTTAAGACCATAGCATGCCACGATCACATGGTCTCAAATCATGATCAAGGAAGGTCAAACCCCACCATCCAATCCTAATGAAAGGCTAAGCAAGTCTATATAAGGCTATAGTGTAAGGAATCTAGGGCTAACATATTTAGATTGGATGTAGTAGTAAGGCTAAGGAAGGTCAATAATGCATAATAGGTCATGATATGATAAGACAAGGCCTTAAATAAGGCATAGTGGAATATATGTGGTGAATATTGGTTAAAACATGGTAACAAATAGTTAGATTCTACCTAGTTTTAGGCATTAGCAAGCCATGGATTAAGGTTACAAGTGTCATGGAATGGTTTGGGCATTAATTAGGGCTATTTCTAGGCTATTTGAACTAGAAAAAGGATGGGTTTTAAGACTTCCATGCAAGACCACACCTATTTCCATACTAGCTAGCATGGAAGGGGCAATCTCCAATGTGGATGAAACATCCAGAGGATTTTCAAGGTTTATTTTGACTAGTTTTTTACTCTTGATGGCTTTTATGTCAATGTAGTTAACTAGGAAAGGTCATTGTCTACTTTTTACATCTATTTCAAACTCTAGGACTTCTCTTTTGAGCCTAAAAGTATCTTCCACACTAGTTTCATGCTAGCAAGCATGGAGACTAAGGAAAATATGTTAAATGACATCCAAAGATGTCAAAATTTGGGTTCCAGGGCTTGCCTAAGGTAGTATAGGGCCATGCTAGCTTCACACTAGCCGACTTGGATCCAATGTGAAAGACCTTAGGGAACGGTTTTTTTTATTTTTTGATAGGTCTTGAACATTTATGTATGTTTTTAAGATCACTGGTTTCGATGGCTAAGGCTCAAGATTAGAATTTGGCAATTTTGAAGGTTGTTAGGTAGTTTTGGGCTTACCCCATTATTTCACACTATCTCCACACTAGTTGGCATGGGCTCAACATTTAGGATAAGATGGGATTAATTTTTAGTTATTTTCAATCAATTTTGGTTGTACATGTCCATTCCCAAGTTCACTTGTATTGATTATTAGAGACTAGGATCAATACTTGGCAATTTTAAGGGTTTCTTAAGGGGGTTTTGGCTTTCCTCTTTAGCTCCACACTAGCAAACATGGAACCAATGTAGAACATCTTAGGAGGTTTATGTATGGCGATTTTGGATAGAATTTTCAAAGTCTAAAATCCCCCACCCCCAAATGTGTGGATAAGGTTGTAGGATAAGTATATGTTAATTTCACATTATTTTGATGTATCTATGAGATCCCATGGATCTTCCTAGTTGCATACATGCTAGCTACATGTTGGCTAGTGTGGAAGAGAGGGGCACTCAACATGAAGGCTAAGAAAATAATAAAAATGATCATTTTTGACTAGTTTCAGTTGTCAAAGCCTTTAGTAAGGTTTGGTTGTTAATGGAAGTCCATTTGGAGCTAAATCTTGAGAGTTTTGGCTATCCCCCCTCCATCCATGTTGGATTCATGTTGGCCAACATGGATAGGGTATCCCCTTAGCATGGATGAACTTGAAGCCAAGTTTTGAGCTACTTTTGACATGTTTCAATAGGGTTTTGAAGCTATTAGGGCTATAGAGGATAGAGTGTCCCAGTTCAATGTTGAAATTGATTAATTTGAAGGCTCCTTGATGTCCAAGTGGTCATCCACTCATTTTCTCCATGGTAGGTAGGGTGGCCTTAGTGTGGAAGGAAAGGGAGTAATGATTTTTCCATTTTTGACTAGTCTGGTAATATCTGAAGGCTCTAAGAGACTCTGGCAAGGTTTAGAGGTTACTAGGGTAGGTCATGGGGTTGTTTCTAGCTATAGAGAAGGTTATATTGGACACTCCCATGGCATCCACATTGGCTCCACACTAGCTAGCATGGAGAGGGGGGTTCACTAGGGAGGCGAAGCTTCAAGGATGAAAATTGACTCAAAATTTTGTTATTGTTAACTACCATAGGTAATGGAGAAGCATATGTGTTAAGATGACATTTATGATCATTTAGGACTTGGAGAAGGATTTTAGGTCATACCTTCTAAGCCCCCATCATGGCCCCATTCTGAGTAGCATGGAGGAGGTATTCACTAATGTAAATCAACTATGTGCAAAGGTTTCATACACTTTTAACTAGGTTTAATGAGGTTTCAAAGTTGCTAGGAGTGGCTAGAGGGGATCTAAGTCAAGTGGACACACTATGGGGGTCAAATCTGGGTGTGATGGGTACTGGGGGTAAGAATGGGTGCCACCCCCTAGCTCCATGCTAGGCCATGTTGCCCCAACATGAAAACCCAAAGTATCTAGTTTTGGTAAGATCTAACCCCTTTCAGAGCCTGGGGTTGAATGAGCTAGGTTACAACTACTAAACGTGGTAAGGGAGTTGGGTTTTAGGGGTTATAGAAGGTGAGATGCATGCATCCCTACTAGATATAGGATGCTTAGTGTGGATGCATAGGGGTTAAGGCTAGAAGATGACTTTAGGTATTCCAAGGGGTTAAAACACAAGCATTGTTGGAGTTTCGGATCTAAAAGCACCATGTATGAGGGCTTATGGTGGGTTCGATGGTCCAATATTTAAAAACTTAAGAAAATTAAATGTAAGTGTTGTTTTCCCTTCCACTCTTAGCATAGAGAATACCTTTTTCACCCTCACACTTTAATGTAGTTTGAATTCCAATGCATCAAATTAGCAATAGAGGTGAGAGTGGGAGCATTTATGTTTAGGTTTCATTTTTATGGTAAAGTTGCCTAAAACACCAACCACACTTCCCATTCCATACCCAACACATTAGACCATAGATATAGGAGAGTTTGTTACTACAAACACCATCTCCTTTCAATGTTGAAGCACTAGAATTGCCTCCCAGCAAGTGTATAAGCATAAACTCTTCAATTTCCAAGCTTCTAGAGCATTGGTGCAAGCATGATGAAGAAACATGGATCAAGCAAAAACCCAAGGATTAATGAGGTAGATGAGGCTACTTAGAACCTTTTCAAGCTTCTCTCAATATTCCTCCTCACTCACTCCCAAGTAGACCAGCTCTAGGTATTTTTCATTAGTTTCCTAGCCATTTTTGTATTTTTCTAGCTAGGATAGGGTCATTTTATTTAGATCTATGCAAAGGAGGTTGATGAAGTTAAATTCAAATGAATCCTACATAATATTTTGGCTATTTCTATGTAGATCTAGGGTTCTTTGGTTGTTGAATATTTGGTTCATTTGATTTCTAAAATAGGCTTGCTTGTTTGTGTGTTTTTTTTCCCAGAAAAATTGGAGTGGAGCCATTTTTGTTAGATCTAGGATAATACTCTTGTTAAAACTAGATTCTAACAAACTCCAACCCCTTATTTTGATGCTTTATTATGTGGGTTTAAGTTTATTTTTCTATTTAGGCTTTAATTCATGGCCAAACTAAATTAGGTTTTATGAATTTTGTGTTTTCAAATGATTTTTTGATCAAAAAAGAAAGTAAAGATGTGGAATTTTTATTAATAAAACAGCTGAATGTTGTTAAAATATAATGTTATTGGATTTTAGGGATATGTTTAAGATTTACATTGGTTATGGTCTCATCTAATTTGGATTCATAATGAGGAAGTTATGGCTATTTCAATTAGGTTGTGTTGTTTTTCAAATTTTCATCCAAGTTTACAAATGTTTTTGGAATAAACATTAAGGTTTTTATATTTTTACAAAGATTGGATGCATAGG
>MNCI01016441.1:42777-70278 GCA_015680685.1 Gnetum montanum
GTGATTGGTTGCTCAATTCATAACTGATGATCCAAAGAATCAAGTAGTAGGAGAGCCAGTGTAGACAAAGGACATCATCGATACATGTTACCTCTTGGACATCTAGAAGATGCTAGAGTATTCTTGATACAACATCAATAATACTCTGATGGTGGCACAAAGAGCCTACTTCTTATAGACTCCCCCGAGCACCATGTACTAATCATAGGGGTAGGCATGGCTATTATAGGTTTCAATGTTTTATCTTTATTTAATTTGGTCATTTTCTTAACTTGTTGATTTTACACACATCTTGTATGTATAGGGTTAATGATCAACTCTTGGTGGTAACCCACACTATGTTAAGTGAATTCATGAAAGGCCCCAAGATGAGACATGTAATTTTTGAATAGCTAAGAGGGAACTTTGATGAATACCCTACCATATTTGACCCTGTTTACAAGAAGTGTGTGCCTACCAAATTATCACATAGGTAGTGGACATCCCCTAAGGTCATCAAAGATATGGGCATCACTATTGGAAGCCTCGCATAAGCTTTAACAAGTAAAACAAAGAAAGGCAAGAAAAATCATTGTTTTCTATGTTATACCTAAGGTTTTATGGCTATAATGGTCTTAAATATTCTATGGTCTAAACATAGCTATACTAATGCTAAGAATTTATTTTTGGCTTATGGGACCATCAACTTCTATTGATGTCACTATATCCCTTGTTAGACATTTTTCAGATACTCTCATCCTAAAATTCGACAAGGTGGGACTAGCACAGGAGTGGTTGAGGGGATAGGCATTTGGAACATCTAGACAATCATCATGCATTTAGGTTTTCATGAGGACTTCATGGCACTTGGCCCTATTGTTCCTTTTGTAGAGATGCTAAACATCATCAACTCCTTCTACACAAAAGCCAACATGTTCTACACAATAATGCAAGGCATACCAAATACCATTGCCATCAACGAGGCTAACTTTCATGACTTTTTTAGTGTTCATACTGATAGGATATCAATTACCAAAAAATTAATGAAGAAGGCCAAACATCCTAAGGAAGTTTAGAAGTGGTTTGATGCCAGCAAGGGCCACTTTGGACTTGCTTTTGAGGGCTTCATGAACCCTGATGCAAGGGAGTCCTATCCCTTATTCAAGTCTTATGCCTTTCCTAAATTGTAATCACAAAATAAAGTAATCGATATTACAAAGGAATGGACCTTTAAGAAATTCTTAATGAAGGAGACTCATTTTAACTAGGCCACTTCCTTGGCTACCAACCTCAAGGAGAAAATCCTCAAACTCTGTGAGGACCTTTTTATGACAATCCACATGAACTATGCATTTTTTCTAGGTTATTTAAAGAGGTTTATGAAATTTTTTGTGGTGAGTATAAATGGATCATGGATGTACTAGAACCCAAAACAACTCTCCTAGCCTTGGATAAAACATCTTTATCCAAGTATGCAGGCTCAAAACCCACCAAAGAACATAGGAGATTCACTATCTGTGACCACCAATAACCTTTGTGTTAGTTGATGTGAATCCCTTGATAGCATGGGGGAGATGACTCTTACATTCTTAGTGAACATCCAAAGGGCTCAATAGTTGCATGTTGAAGCTAATGGGGTAGCCAAGGCTAGTTTGAAATGGCCAATAAAGGAAGCACCACCAGCATCAAAGCCACCATCTAAGGAAAGGATCATCTTTAAGATACCTTGATTAGATTAGGTAGTCATAGGTACATTTTAACTATGTTCTTAATGTTTTTGACTATGTTATGTCCTATGGATACATGTGCAAACTTGGATAATGGGTTATGGTTATAGGTTAGTAGCAGAACTTAGTAGCTCAACTTGCCATTATGGAAAAAGTGAAAAGATAGGAAAAGGAGGCACACAAACTTGTAGAGAAGGAGCTAAGGCATAAGCTACCATGGTAGAGGAGGAACAAAGTTAGGTAAAGGAGGCACCCTTGTAGTAAGATATGGACAATCCCCTTGTTCAATGAGCCACTACTCAAGAAGCCCTAAATTGACATCCTCAATGATAATGATGAGGATGAAAATGAGAATGTGAATATGAATCTGGGTATGTCTATGCTTTTCTTGTTATTGCCTATGGTTTTATGTTTAATTTCTTAGTTCTTGCACAATGATTTTTATGCTTATCGTAGTTCTTGAGCCACCAATAGAGGTCTCTACATCCATCTTTTGTATGAAACCATGGGTAGAGGTCCTAAACAAGATAGAATTCATGCAAAGGATGGAAAAGGATATTATTCATTAGTTGCAACATATTGCACCCAAGATTGGTAAGAACTATCTTTTTCTATGCCTTAGTTGTTTTGCTATGAGTTATATTTTATGCTACAACTACCTTAGGTTGTATATTGTGTTTATCGTTATATTTTTGTTGTTTTTAATGTCATCAATTGTGTGGAACCTAGCCTAAGATATAGAGTTTCACTCCTTGCCTAAGCTTCCTCTTGAAACCCCACATGTCCCTTTTTATGCAACTTCCATTGATCTAGTGGTTTTATGCATGAAAGCTTCATGAGAGATTTAGAGGTCTAATGAAACCCTATGGAAATAGGTTATGGCTTTAGAGGAGGAACATAAAAGGCAAGCAGATAGGATCTAGGATCTTGAAGAATGTAAATCCTTTGCAAAAACCCAAGTGGCTAACTTAGGGGCCTTTCAAACTAAGGAGATCACATGTGCCCACTACTAGCACACCATCCATGACAAGGTTGCCCTCTATTAGTAGATATAGATGGACTTGATTTCCTAAAAGGCCCAAGATTGGAAGGATTACATTACTTGGATTCTAGAGTGGGGTAAGACACAAAAGGATCATAATCGAAAGTAGAAGGCCAATCAGGAGGAATACCTAAAGTCACTAAAGAGGTAGATTACCAAATAACAGAAGAGAAACTTATTTATCTAGGGTATTCAAGCTTAGAGTTCTTTCAACCTCTTTGAAAGCACTATCACACTAGTTGAGTCTTCCACTCCCCAAATCACTACAACTACATATGAGGTATCCATAGCTATGATCTCATGGGAACCACCATCGTGAGCAAGTGTAGACAAGACCAATATCTTAATAGGTATCAATTTTGGGAATATTGATTGGGCTAACATGACGAAAGACTAGATTCTCCAACATTTGGAGACTGGTCTTCATCATCTTCCTTGAGAATTTATAGAGTAGAATTCCCCATAGGTTTGATGGCATTTATATTTCATGTTTTAAATTTTAGTTTTTCATTTGTTTATGTCATGGTTTTGGTCATGTTGGTTGCTGATTGGTTGTATATTTTCATGTCATAGGCACCATATGATGTCAGTAGGCCCAGTGGTGTAGGTGATGATGATGATGATGATGCACCATCTCCTCTCCATCTGAATGCTCCCTTGGCACCACTAGATGTATGATGTGATAGCTTTTTTTGATGAGTTTTTATTTAGCTTATTTTAGGTTGGATGTTGTATGGCCCATATTGTCTAATGCTTGAGTTGTAGACATTTTGACACTTATGGTTTATTGTTTTAATATTTATGCCACATAATATGGTTATGGATATATATATTGTTTTAAAATGTTTTAAATTTTAAGTTTTGGTTTTAGTTTTAGCTACATATGTTGTTCATGAATTTACTACTTTAAGGTTTTAAGGGTTATAAATGTTGTAAGAAAGGATATGCTATTAATGGCTACGTTGGCTATGTTGAAAATGGTTAGACTATAAGACTATGGATGGTCAAATGATAATGATTACTTGCAAGTTTTAACCCATGGTGGTCCACTTATTTATTAGTATTTTAAGGCTATGATGGGATATAGTGCTAATTTAAAGTCTTAGCAAATTGTAGCACTAGTTTAAAGTCTTAGTAGAATATGGTGCTAGTTTAAGTCCTCAGTAGGTGATAGCTTTGCTAGTTCTAGTCCATGATAGCTCTTTGGTTTTGCCAATTTTAGGCCATGGTGGGTCCTCATTAAAAGGAAACTTATATTTTTGGCAATTTTTTATTTTAAAATTTTTATAGGGCTTTTGATGTTTACAACATGTGCAAAATTAAAGAAAGAAAAAGGCTCTAATAAATAAATAAAAATGTAAATGATAGTAAAAAATGTAGGCTACATGTATAAAAGAGTAAAATAAAGAATAATAAAAGGCATGACAAGTTAATAAAGAAAATTAGAATACATGGTTATCGATGCATATCAATATATGGTTATAAGGGCCTAGGTGAAAGGCCCAAGGTGTACTTCACTTATGCATACTCTTCCTAATCTTTACAAGATCAAAAAATGTCTAAATGTCTAAGATCAACTTTGTGGAAGTTTGTATTCTCCATCTCCTTCACTAATGATGTTAAAATGGAGTTCATCCCATAACGCATCCCATTGCCCACTATTATCATTCTTAGCTTTCTCCTCTCTCCCAAGTTGCTAGATTTCATGGCTAGGAGTTTCTTCTTGAAACTCCACTTAAGAACCCTGCTCTATGTCCACATTGTTAACAACTAGGGGCACCATGGTATTACCATGAATGATGATTTCACATCCCTCATAATGAAGGTGAATATCTTGGTGGATGTGTGAGGACATGGCTCATAATTGAGACAACCAAGGTCTTCCCAAGATAAGGTTAAATCTCAGCATTTCCTCCACCACTAAGAATTTGTAGTTTTAGGGAATTTCTCCCTTGCCACAAAATACAAGGAGATAGACCCCTTGATAGTAACCCTTGATCTATTGAAGGACTTGAGAGTGATTATTGATGTGTGTTATATTTGCTCTATTAAGCCTAATTGCTCAACAATGATGCATGGGATGACATTTGTTGTAGCCCCATCATCTACATGCACCCAATGCATCTTAAACTACCCCATCTAAATCATGATGAAAAGAGAAGCCCTAGTCACTTTGCCATTTTGGAAGTTGATCTTGATCTTAGTATCACTAAATACCATTGATGTTAACTTCTTTCCCCTTATTTAAGAAGGAACCAATATAGCATGAATGGATTCCTTGTTAGTAGGGATGTTCTCACTAACAAGGATAGAAGTTAACACCTTAACTAGCACTTTTTGACATGTAACAAAAGTCATGATCAAGTCATACAAGCTCAAAGCTGTATTTTTTTGTTTGAGTAACTATTTAACTTATTTCATTGAACTAAGGAAGTTTTTGTCATTGGACGTGGGCTTGTCACCCCAGTTGTGCTTCAATTCCTCTATGCATACCAAAATGTGAACTTTAACCTTTGGTTATTATTGGTGGGATTTCTCCTCTTTCTTCTAGCTTTGAATTTTGGGATCCTCTTGTGGTCTACTAGTTGAGGTAGGTTGCACAAAGGAGTTCATAAGTATAGATGATATGGGAGTGGGCTTTAGGAGGCCCACTTCCTTCCATGCCTTAATCTACTTGTCACCCTTGTTGCTAGGTTTTTTCTTAAGATTCTTCCTCTACTTGGTTGTGTCTTTTTGATTGTTTGTCAATTTTCTTGAAGGAAGAAGTTATGCCATTAGCCACCATAGGAGGCCATTGTTTGGTTGTCAAGGCTAGCTAGGTTATAGTTAGCTAGGGCATCCTAATGACAAAAGATTCCCTCAGAGGAATTTATGATGGTACTCTCACAATAAAGAGTGATCTTAAGCTAGTGGAAGTTGAAGACACACTTTCATTGTGAGGGGTTTTTCCAAATCAGAAATGGTTCCCTCATGAGTAATTGATTGTCATCTCTTTTGAATGCCAATATAATGTATGTAGTGTTGTTGACATTCAATGGGTTCTTATACACCTGCATTGATTGGTTCTATGGTTCTATAGGGTTGGATGCAGCTAGAACTAGCTCTTCCCTATCTATCATCTTCTGTAGGTTATCCTTTAGCATAAGGCAGAATTCTATATCATGACTAGGTGGTTCGAGATAGTGGCAAAAGAAGTGTAATTTAAAATCTTTAGGCAACTATGGATCATCCTTTATGCTCTAGTAGGGTATTTGGCTATCTCACATAGCCTATCATGCTTTTTTCAGGAAATTTTAATCATCTACTTGTATTGAATGCACCCACTTTTCAATAGTTGGTCTAGTAACTTAGATGGTTTTAATGGTAGCCTAGTATATTTGGACCTATCCTTCCTTTCAAATTTGGATCTAGTGGTTGTAAATGTGATGGCCCTAGATGTTGATGGCTAGTTATGTTGGTTATTAGTAAGGGCCTTGGATGGTTTGGTCCTTGGCCCCTAGTTAGTGATTTTGGCCTCTTTGCTACAACCACATTGTTTTGTTTATTCTTCTCTTTATCCCTTTATGTATGTTGATTTTTGTATGCAACATAGGCTAGATCATGACTAGCCTTCATGGCATCTACTATGTTCTTAGTCTAGGAGAACGCTTAACTAAGTGACCATGGGTTAAGATAGTATAGCTTAGATTTAATGAAATTGTTGATTTCCCCCTTGAATATAGTCAAAGATGGATTTTAGCTATATCTTATTTAGTAGACCATTTCACCATTTGATGAAATTCTACACTAGCTTAAGGGATCCCTTCTTGACCTTCATTAGTTGGTCAAGTGTAGTATCAAGCTTCAAGTTGTACTTGAAGTAATTAATGAATTGGACTATGAGCACTTCAAAGGCAGATATGGATCCTCAAGGTAGGGCATAGTACCAATCAAATGCTTTTCCAATCAAGGACATAGAGAAGACCATCATTATAGCGTGCAACCAAGCTTACAAAATCTTATAAGGTGAGCATTAGGATCACCTTATACTTGCTAAATTGAGGGATAGGAACACCAAGAGAAAGTGTCAAGGGTGGGACCATACGACTAATGGGATCATCCTGCTAAAAATCTATGATCTTAACACTTTAAAAGTAGAATCCTTAAGCCTCTTCAACCTCTTTGTCAAGTCTTGAATCATCTCGAAGGCCTTATTTGGATCCTATGATGCCCTGGTTCATTGTAGGGTTTGCACATATAGCTATGGTATTTGCTAGAAGTATTATGGCCTCGCTATTGGTTGTAAGATATAGGGGAGAGGTTACTTCATGGCTATAGTCTATGGGCCAAATAAGGAAAAAGATTTTTGTGTCAAAATCTAGGACACAAATAGAACAAAGGGGTATTTGACCCCTAGGCTTCTTGAGATCCCATGATGGACCTCACTTAACTGGTCAATAGGTTAGTCGTAGTAACTACTACTAACATTAGTTATATTGACCTAGGTTGGATGCCAAGTGACAGGGAGAAATGAAAGGTGGTTGACTATAGCACTGATTGTGCTTGGTGTGTGGTAATCACTAGCATGGGCCTAAACATGGTTGAGTATGATGGAAATGAAGCCAGTGGGATGTGTTCATAGAAAGGGGTGAAGGAGGTAGAAGTGGGCACTATGGTCTTGAGGACTCTTTGTTAGAAGAGCCCCCCTTCCAAAAGGTTCTCAGGCTCAAATGTTTTCCTAAATTCTTCTTCCTCTAGTTTCTTATCAGAGGTATCCTTCTAGTTATCTTTATCAATCTCAATGAGGAGGGCTAAGATACTAGCATAGATATCATTAAGGGGTACTTGGTTGATGAGTCGCATGGTTTGGCCACATTGACATGACCTCATCAACGTGATTCCATTGATGCAAGGTTTGACCCATTAACGTGTATCCATTGATGAGGCATCCTATTTTTTCCTATAAATGTGTGCCTTCCACCACATTTATGGCATCAAATTTTATAGTTGTAGCAAAGCTCTTATAGTTTTCTCATTCAAAAGTTAGAATATTTTCTAACTACTTGTAGTAGAATTCAAATAGTATATGGATCTTTATTCGACCACTATTGTACTTTAGAACTTCAATGTGTGTGACAATAAAGATGAGCTTTCTAATCAAACCTTGTAGAACTTGGACAAGATTAATTGTTTCTTTAAGAATTTGATATTTTAAGAAATTTCCTTTAATGTTTTATGTAATTAAAGTAATTAATTAAGATAAAATCAAATAGTAAACATAAGTACGACCATTTCAGCATATGTGTAACACTTTGTAATCCTAGTAGTGCTTAATGTTTGGTAATCTAATAGCACTATACATATTTAGGATGTATACGGAAAGTGGGAATGGATGCTTATGTTAGAATTAGTTAACTGTTGGCTAGTTGTTAGACTACTTTAGCAATTAAATCCCTTTATTCATTATTCTTTATCCTTAGAAAACTTAGAACATAAAAAGATAAAAATATTAAAAATGATATGCCTCAATTACACTTAACCATACCCTTGTACTCACAAGTCTAACTAGGAAGATAATGATTACAATAGTTGATTGCTAATGTCTAGTTTTTATTTTTTAATTTTGATGACTAATGACAAAGACAAAGTTTCTTTTTCATAGAACAAGAAGTGAGTTCACATCATCCACCTATTCACAACCTCTATGGTCTTCCTTTTTTTTGAAATATAATGTCCCCTTTTCATTAATGATACTTTAATGAACTTGTAACCTTGGTAGTTTTCAATCTTGGAAAAGATTTAAAGGTTTCAAAAGGGTATGACTTCAAGGAGATTCAATATTCTCTATGCCTTTCTACTTACTTGAGTGTAATTATGTTTTCATGGATTTCTTACCATTCCATGTCAACCAATAACAAGAAGTTAATAAGTCTTTACATGGTATGGTTCCCATCCAAAAATCCATAAAAACATTAAAAAAAAAGCATGATGAGAATTCAAAGCACACCCCTTAAACAAAATAATGGGCTACAAGCATTGGTTAAAAGACTAGAAAGACATGTTATCCATGCCTGAAGGTTTCCTCTAACTAAGGCCCTTTTTCTTTCTTTACTTTTCTTTTCTTCTCAAATAAAGAATGGTGATTTATCTATGGGAGCATTCGTGTGTCTCAAGGAGGTGGTCTAGTCTTAAAGTGGTAATGTGAAGCCATTGGAAGTGGTTGATTTTGATCTAAACTAAGGATGGACTTTATCAGGTCATTTAATCACAAAAACCATAAGGGACTTCATGTGACCATGATTAAGAACTTCATTCCACCTTCTCTCTCATCCATCAATGCTTTTGATAACTCACCTCACTATCAATTTCCATGTCTTGTTCAATGTCTAAGTTTAATGTGTTGAAATTCTTAGGTAGATTCTCTTGGATTTGATATGTAACTTTTCATAACCATTCATCACCTATGGGGCCCATGAACTCCAAGGTTTGAGGATATGCAAGGGCAGAAAGGACATGAGCCTACTATGGGAAGGATCCACTTGCATATCTCTTGGTTAGGTTAGTTAAGTTTCTTATCCTTAGGCATTTTTGTAGTTACATCTTTCATGTCCCCCATTGATTGCATCCAACTATGCACTCCTTAAGGCATTTTCTCCATAAAATTTGATTCTCTCAATCATTCTCTAATTTTGTGTATTCATAAACCCTCTTCAAGTATTTCATCGTGTTCATGGCTTTTCTAGCTCTCTGTAGATCCTAAATCCATGGTAAAACTCCTTGTATTTTTTGAAATATTTAAAATGAAATTTTTTTTGAAATAGCTCAGTTGACAATGCCCTATATATGTAGTGCCCTTGTTAACAACATCCTATTGAGACAAGGCAAAAATGCCTATAAATATGCATGAACACTTAAGGATTTCTCACATTTTCTCATAAAAAAGAGGGCATTTTTTGAATTTTCCAAAGCCCATAATCTTCCAAGAGCCATATCTTTCTACCCATTTGTCCAATTCACTTTGTTCTTTGATCCTATAGCTACCAGAGGTAAGCTCTTTGTCATGGGTGCCACAAACCTTATGTTTTTTTTAGAAACCTTTTCAAACCTTTTCTAACTCCCATAAATGTTTAAGTAAGAAACCAACATTAAGACATCAAATTATGAGAGTTAAACTCTTTCAACAAGCTTCAATAACATTCTAAGTTAAAAATCATTAAAATAATAATATAATAACCAATATGCCATGGTTCAAATTTAGCCTAAGCGTAATTGTCCAATGAGACAAGATACTAAAATGCTATAAGTTACACATTGTATGCTAATCCTTAGCTATGTTGTGATCATAGATGGCACCTAAGGAAAAACACACATAGGAGAGAGGACTATCACAATCAAGGGACAAATGGCGATGAATAGGAAGGGGTCAGGAATAGCCCCAAGAGCAAGAAGAGACCCATGCCATTGGGCATCTTCGAGAGGAGCCAAATTGAAATTTGTTCAATAGATTCCTAAAGAAGTAGCCACAATAGAATAGTCTCAATAAGATCAGGAACCAAATGAAACACCCCAAATCTTCAGGGCATCCTTCCTTCACTAGGCCATTTCAATTCAAGTAACATCACAGTAGTTCATCAGGAGATGGATGTTTTGGGTTTTAGGCTATATAGTTTGGCAAATTTTCTAACTGGGTAATTCATCCAGCTAACAGCCTACACAAAAGCAATTTGGAGAGTTGTTAGCAGTGCTCAAAATGTGCAAAATAGTTTGGCAGGTTTTCTAGTCAAGGAGTTTGCTACACTATGCCACGCCATATAATGTAGTAGGCTTTAGGAGATAGTTGTTCAGATAGTCAACCGTAAATTGTTGCAAGACAAGATGCTACACTATGCCATGCTATGTACCATAGCACAGCATAGTGAGAACAAGATAGAAAGGCTTAGCTTACTTGGTGATTTCCAATAGCACTAAGTTAGCACCTCTAGCCTTCGAAAATGTTGCTTGGCTCATCTCCGAGTTCTTCAACAATGACTCCTTCACTAGAAAGTGGAAAATTTAGCAAAAAAGTAGGGCATGTCGGTTGCTATGCTACATTATGCTACGTAGTGTAGCACAGCATAGCAAATTTGCAAAGACAATGAAAGGCATCTCAAAGGGTAGGATCAGCAAGTTCGAAAGATTCGTAGTGCAAAGGCCAAAGTTTTGCAGATTGTCAATATTTTGCAACTAAGGCCAGCTACTACACTATGCTACATAGTGTAGCATAGCATGGAAAATATGCAATAAATAGTCAATGTGCTTCAAAGGTTTCTAGCACATGCAATAGGATTCAACGCAAGTTCTTACTTCAAACTAGTGGCTACGCTATGCTATGCAGCATAACGTATCACGACATAACAAGTTGCCACGCTACACCTACACGCTACACTATAAAGCATGGCATGGCGTAGCAGACAATTACACCACATCAATGCACTTCATATAATTGCACCGTTGGCACACTTCTCCAAGCTCTAATGACGTAATTACAATGTGGCAGCTTCGCAATTACAACATGGTAGGCTCATCCAACAGACATGCATGTCCAACGGTCATGCATGTCCATGTAGCATAGACAAGTCAATATAGGCCCAAGGCATGTGGCATCCAAGCTACATCTTTCACATGCCCTTGATCCTATAAATACCCCAATGAGCAATGCTCAAGGGATCCTTTTTTCAATCTTTTGGCATCTTTCGGTCTTGGGACTGGTCTGTTGGCTAGTCCTTTGGCTAGCAAGCAAGAAAAAAGTTAGCATTGTATTCCTAAGCACTGTAAACACCTTGTTTGGAAATGTAAATAGCTGACATTTTTGGTTTGGCATTTTGTTCTACTCTTTCCTGTTGTCCTCATAGCATTCTAGATTGTTGACTCCTGAGTCCATGTTCAAGTATACAACTGTCTTGCTCTAAACATCTTGGTTACTCTTGGGATCCCTGCACTGCTCAGTGTCGTGCAACCAATTGTATCCACCTTGACATAGTGATGTCACATTCTTGAAGTAGTGCATTTTTCTAACTACATTTTACTTTTTTTTCTTGCTTATCATTGCATTTTTACATTGTTTTCTATCTCTTTTGCATTCAAAGTTATCATTTTATGCTATAAGTCTCGTTTCAAATTATTCATTTCCGAAAGGTTATATTAACACCAACTAAGTCCCTGTCTAATTGACCAAACTGTTCAAGGCACCCTATTTCCATTTTATCCAGCATGACCCTTGCACAGATTCAGGGTTAAGACTGTCATGACCAACGACCTCTCAGTGTTTTCCAGCCACCAACATTTTTGGTTGCAATAGTTTTTTGGCACTAGAAGGAGGACTTTTTGGTTCCCTTTCCATGTCTCATGGTAGTCCTATAAGCCTTCTACACCTTGATACACGTTAGCATAAACTTGACACCTTTTTGTGGTTGTTTATGCATCATGTGGTATAGATCGGTTGCTTCGATGGTTCCTCCGGAACCCTGCATGACATAAATCCTCCAATCGCCAGTTGACTCACTTGTTTTTATGGTAGTCTTGCACACATTTTGTACCCTATCACATACTAGCGTAAATGTGATACAATTTTCTGGTTGTTTACGCATTGTGTGGTACAAATCGGTCGCTCCAACGATTCCTTTGAAATCCGGCAAGACATAAAACTTTTTTGATTGCTTTTTGATTTCCTTGCTTTCTGCGTTTGCAAAGATATCTAGTTCATAATGATGGCTTTCTTGAGCACCGTTGATAACACCTTCAATGTCGAGGTTCCCATCATGGTTCAAGCCATCACTAGTGCCAAACAACTGCTAAACCTGATGCTGGAAACTCATCGATCCCTTAGGATCCAAAATTAGGGATCTAAGGGCTTGGCCCAGCAACATGAACGGTACAATTTCCTCTGTGCAAAGGTGTAGGAAAACATACCCTTGGATGTACATGAACTCGAAGAAAAATGTAGCTTCAAGTTCACTTACTACGATGGGAAGGAATTTCTTCCTTCTCCAAGTGCTACCATCCCTTTGACATAGATGAATCAATGGCTTTTAGATCAGCTAATCCAGTTGGTTAGACTTAGGGAGCAACAAGACATGGAATCTAACCATGAGGATGCCTTCCAAGACACATAGGTGGAACTTGATTTCCAATCTGATGGGGGAGGTCAAACCAACCCCGTTACAGTCTCTCCTACCTAGTCCTTCTGGACTAACCCGTTGTCTATCGTCGCTCCCTTCATGATCACAACTATGTTTTTGCAGCCCACAATCACACTTGCAATGGGTATCCATGTTAACCCCTCAGCGTATCAATGTCCTTTTTCACCTATTTCACCTGTTTCATTTGCATACACTATTCCTTTTCAAACTATTCATCAATCCATCCCTGTAGCGCATCACACCCCAATCATGTCTACCCTGCCACATGTGCATACTGTACCAGCTTTGCAATCATACATAGCTTCTACTTCCATTCCGGCATTTATGTCTATCCCACCATTAGTCGTGGGCCCAGGCTCATCAACGTGGTGGACCCCATTCACTGTTCCCCCTGCTACGCTACCATTGCAGATGTCACACCACACTTGCCAAAAGACCTACCAGGTGTCATAAACAATACTTCCCAGCGTGGGGATCTAGTCTGTTCTACAAATAATCTATCCCATGGTGCAACCCTCGGTAGTTGATTTGATGACACCACCCATCAGTTGGTGCATGCCATAAGCAACACAAGTTGCTAGGGCCACCCCAATGGTACCACCGATGGATCACGCTGCTACCCCTGCCACCCCACAAATGGGAGCTACCTCGGTAATTCCCCAACCATCCACATCATCCTAGGGTCTAGACCAAGCATTCCAGCTCATCCAGACCCTCAAGGCTACTAGGTCTGATGTAGTACAAGTCATGGACTTTTACCAAGATGACTCCATCAGCCCTACCATCCCCACACTAACGTTACCCCCAGGGATGTCCCTCCCACACTTCACAAAGTACAATAGGGAGGGGGATCCCAGTGCACATCTTATTACCTTTAGGTCTAAATCCCTTCTATTACAACAATGTCCACACACAATTATTTGTCTTTACCATGTCCCTAGCTAGGAGAGCCTTGGATTGGTACCGTGCATTGCCACGCTCATCTATTTCAACCCTAGAGCAGCTTTTGACCTAGTTCATGATACACTTCAAGTATAACTTGAAGCCTAAAATCATGTTGGATCAGCTGATGAGCATGAAGTAGGATCTTCTAGAGCCAGTCCAAAAGTTCATCCAGCGATGGAGCACAAACCTTAATGAAATCCACGCGCCCATCACAAAGGGCCCATTTGTTGGCCGTTTTTAAGGGTGCAGTGAATGACTTCATCAAGTTTAAACTCTACTACCTCACTACTCAGACTCTTAGTCAGGACTTCGCTCAGAAAAAGAGCATACAAGATGTAGCTGAGATGAGCAAGAACCCAACCTATATTTCCTACAAAAACACCTTCACAAAGAAGGACAAGGGTAAGGTCTAAACAACCACAATGGCCACTATGGTGACTGAAGCCAAGCCCAAGCCTCATAACAATGGTAAAAAGAACAATAAGAAACCAACCACACCTGCAACTGATCCCACACCCAAGTAGGACCATACACCACAACCTACCATACCCACGCTCAAGACATCTGCACAACCCAAACCAAACTTTGAGCATAAAGATCGCTCAAAGTATACCCTACTTCCTCTCAAGACTTTAGAGCTTCTGAAGTAGCTACTAGCAGTGGGGTACATCCAACACAAGCAGATGTCAAAAAAGGAAATTAGGAGACATTAGCACTATTGCAAACTCCTTAGGAACCCCTCCTTGGCCTTGCCCAATGAGCCTCTAGTTCCTAAGGGCTTCAGGCTAAATCGGTTCTGTGACTATCACCAATAGTGTGGTCACAATACATATTACTGTCTAGCATTGCAGGATGACATCCAAAGGTTGATTAATCAGGGAAAACTAGTGTTGGATGAAAGCAACCCAGTACATCCTAAAAATCAATCCCTGCATGTCTACACAGACCCCCTCAATGCCAACAATGTTGGTTATGTTATCAACACTATCGGCATTAATAGTGATCTTAGGCTACCCCAGCAACCATTTTTGGTCTACGTGCCTTAGCGTAGCCCACCAACACCCCCAGTGGCTGGCCGAAGCTCATAGCAACCATTTTTCCTGAGGGTTCCTCCCTAGGCATCCATCTCCACACCACCTATTAGCAAAACCACTCCACCCATCCCATTAACACCATTAGCTATGTTTTTCATCAGGGGGCCAATTCCTTCAACACCCCCTACCTTGCATAAGACATCTGAATGACCTTCTCGTCCTAAAAAATGAGAAGTGTGTTTCACGGGTGAGACATCGAAGGGAAGTATCATTCCAGGTACTTCCAAGACTACATCTTCTCCCATTGCATCTACGCCCTCATCACCAAAGAGGGATGTTGATACAACCACACAGTCTACACCACCCCACCAAGAAGGGTCTAGACCCAGATCCGAAACTGCCCCTCCATGGGAAATTTGTCTCCTGGGATGAATAGAAGAGGAAAAAGGCGGTAAACAGGGGGTGGTCAAGACCTTTTGAATGCCCTCTCTCAGGTCAAACAAGCTCTGAAGCAAAAGAACATTGCATTGAGCTTGTACGACCTAATTATGACATCTGTACCACAACATCAGGCTCTGATTTTCATGTTGATGGTGATTCCGATCAACGAAGACATGCCAGCAGAAGAGGAAGCAATCCACTTGGCCATGCTTCCCTCCGTGCCTACAGAGCCAAAACCCTCTCAACTAACTTTCAGCGATGACTCCATTAGGAAAGATCCAAAAAGGGGCTAGGTGACTACAACACCCCTATTCATCACAATTTGGATTGGCCAACAACGGATTCGAAGGGTACACATTGATGATGGGGCTGCCACTAATGTCATCCCCTTCCCTATAGTGGACAAGCTGGGCTTGGTCAACCAAATCAAACCCACAATGACATCATGACTAAGGTCATTTAATGGGGCCTGGGTTGTGGTGAAAGGAACGGTCAACATAGACTTCGTGGCAGGGGACTAGTTCCCCACGAGTGCAACGTTCAGCGTGGTCGAAGAGATGCCCGGGTTTAACCTAATCTTGAAAAGATCATGATTAGCACAACTTAGGGCTATCTCTTTATCCATTCATCAGGAGATCCACCTACCATACATAGGTAGGGAGGTGGCGATCCATGATGATGAGGCAGCAACATAAGCAATTAATAACGTAGACATGGAATAGGGCTCAGAGGTTGTAACCTCTAAGAATGAAGCATCTGTCGCAGCACACACTAACCATCCGGAAGAGGAATCAGCTCAACAAGCTGGTCCACAAAACGAGAGCACGTGGGTTGAGTTTCCCTTCCAAGAGGGGGGCAATGATGTAGAAGAAGGCCTTGGCAAATCATCTCAGCCTTATGTCTTGCTCAACCTGTGATGGATCAAGAAGCAGCTATGCATAACGTAGCAATCCCACTGCTTCTTGCCCAGTTGCCTACCCTTGCACATTTTTCACCCTTCTATTTTGCATCTATGCTAGTTGCTAATTAACCATTTTCCAAATCGTGAGCATATCACCCTTTAACACGCGATGAGCCCAAAAGGGCCTAAAACTAGTAACAGCCCAAAACAGCCTAAAACTATGTTATGCCATAGGCTCGAAATGGCCTAAAACTAGTGATGGTCCGCAATGGCCTAAAACTATGCTACACAATGGTCCAAAATGGCCTAAAACTATATTCCCCTATTCCCCGAAAAGGCCTAAAACTAGCAATGACCCAAAACAGCATAAAACTAGCAGGGGCTCGAAATGGCCTAAAACTAGCAATGGCCCGGAATGGCCTAAAACTAAACAAAAAGCATGAAAATTTTACATGAAAGCTACCACATAGAAAATCCATAAGTTAGCACAGAATTGATGCCTTTTTTGAAATTTTCCTCTTTATTTAAAACTTTTATCTTTTATACAATGTTTGCAAAAATGTTACAAAAATTCAAAATTTCAAAAAAAACCCCATGTTGTCATGGGTTATCTTTGCCCACATCATCTTCATCATTCGCTTCTACATCATCCCTCTTTGCATCACCTTCCCCTATGTTGTCCTCTACCGTTCCTTCATTCCTACCCTCTGTGGGCCTTGCACCCTCATTTGGAACCTGCATCGTAGGAATGAAGTAGTTAATTAGGGAAACACACGCAAGTTACAACAGAGCATAAGCATAAATATAGCAAAAAGTGACTGTGACTAACTTGAGAAGGACCTGCATCCATCTTGAAGGGTATCTAGTCTAACCCAAGCTAAAGGCAGTTGCAAACCTCCTCTACCGTGATATCCACCCAATGCCTATTACCTGGTTTAGCATCCGCAGCAGCTTTCCCCTTTTCGGTAGTCATCCAACTTGGTGGTTTGGGAGAAAAGGAGGCAGTTGTGATCTCTACTATGGGAAGGTCCACTTCCCATTCAGGAGATTCCGTAACCTTTACCTACTCTTTGAACTTTTCGTAGGCCTCAAAAATGCCAATAGCATCTACAAATGTCATGTAGGTAAACGCCTCCATAGAGGCATCCCTATACATTTTATGATAGTTGGCACATTCTAGTTTATACATGTTTTTATGGTTTTTTTGGGACTGCCCCCATTCGTAAACCCTAATGCTGAAATCTTTCCAATCTTGACTCTTTTGGGCCAACAAGTCCATTTGCATCCACTGCTCTATTATTTCATGGGTGGCTTCATTGTTCTAACACACAACTACCCAAAATCTGGCATGGTCTATCACAGTCATGCACCAATCCTCATTATTAGTATCATGGACTAGGAGGAACTCATTCCTCGATTTGAGGTCCTCCACCTTGATGCTTAGCTCAACCTTCTCTTGGTTAGCTTTTTGGACCCATTTTCACAGGTCTTCGTTGATGCGCTTATACTCCCACAAGGAGTGATCCGAGTGTAAAGCACATTTTCTAACCTCATCATATGCACGATGAGACACCTTAGTCACTTCAGGTGGGAATGTAGGCACACCACTAACTTTCAAAAGTCATGTTGGGTCCCATTTGAGTCGAGAGGCTTTCACAACATAAAAAGCATATCAGTTGCATTAGCATAGCAAGGTTAGCGAATTCAAGAAGCTGTAGCATAGCAACATGAAAACATCTAGCACTAATACTTACCCACTTCATGGTCGATCTACTAAAGATGATCAATCATGTCTTCAACTATCCCGTGCATAAACATAAACTTATCAGGGGTCTCGACCCATGGTTCCACATGAATCAGTGGGGGTCCTGCAATGTTAACAGTGATGTCCATCATACAACTAAGCATGTCAGCAATGAGCGAAATGGGCTATGACAAGGTAGGCATATTGCCAAACTCACTGACATCTAATTGCAATTCACCTCCCTTCTAATTCAAAGTGATGGTAGCATCCTTGGCAGAAGTCCCTTTTGCATCGATGCGGGCTTCTCCTTTATTTACGAGCACTTTATCTTCCAAGGCACCAACATCCTCTTTATTCACGGGAGACTCCTCTTCATCTCCAAAAATATTCTTCTTGTTAGTAGAAGGATTTTGTCTAATGACAAGAACCTTGACCTTAGCAGTAGCAGCTCCTCCCCTCTTGACTGGGGCCCTATCTTTTGAGACTAGAGCCTTCACGTCTTTATTCGTTGCCCCCATCTTAGGGGCCAACACCTGTTCGTCACCTTCCTCTTCTTCTTCTTTTTCTTCCTTTGGTAGCTAAGAAACATGCTAGCTTTAGCTCTTAGTTTAAAGAGGCTGCTACGCTACACTACGTTGTCTAGTGTAGCATAGCGTAGTAAGCATTAGCAAAGTAGGCATTAAACAAAAGCATTTACCAATGGGGGCTTGTGTCCTCTACAGCTTGAACCACAGGCTTTGCCCCTACTTTTCCTCCATGCGAAGGGTTCCCTCAGTTGGAGTAGACCTCTTTCACCACAACTTGGTAACCACAGTCTCAACTATGAGACATTTCCCCCTTGACACACTACCAGCTATAGCAGAGGGCACCTCTCCTACACTATTTTGGCCATGAAAGTTGTGGGCTGCCTGATCATTAGTAGTCATAGAGAACAACTCCCCAATTATTTTTGAGGGATCTTGGGCTCGCATGGTCTGGAGGATTTGATAGATCTATGGTCTAGAAATCTAGTCATAATTTCACATGACCTAGGCTCCATTCTTGTGGACTACCAGAAACTCCATGAAACACCACAAGAAGGCTATGTAAAAGGCATAATGTATATTTGAACGGGACTCCAGCTTCTTATGGAGCCCCAAGATTTTGGTCTATAAGCCTTTACACAGAAACCTGGCCTAGTTGTAGTGAGCTCCCTCTTCCATGACCTCATGCATTACCTAGACCTGCTCAATCACAAGGACCTTCCCTTGGGAAAGTAGCTGGGGAAATGCGTGAGCATGGAAGAGAGGGTAAACTTCCTTGGCGGGTCCCAACTAGAGCTTCTCCATGGGGAGCCCCTTCTGCTCCTTGGTGAGCCCTAACCACTCCTTCTGAAGGGTCAGCTCCCCCTTGGTCTTTGACCCTATGAGGACACCATCAGTAGGGACACCAAAAAGGTCTATGAACAACTGGTCATTGATTTCAATGACCACCCATACATCCTGTATGCATATGTGGAAGTAGCCTGCCCTATCAGAAAAAGAGTTGACCGAGGAGACCATCTTGGTGGCAGGAATGCTTAGATTCGAGGCCAAGAATAGATCCATAAGCCAAAAATTTTGGTTATTCTGGACCAAGGAGTTCAAGGCCACATTGCATATCCAACGTTGGCTCGCATCTACTTCTCTGTACTTGAAGTAGATTTTTGCCTCCTGGTTCTTAGCAGTTACCACTGTCACCTCCTAGGACTTTCTCATCCCTATAGCAGTTCAGCATAAAAACATAGAAAATACAAAAAAAATAGCACAGATACTCCAACATGTTGCACCTACTACTTAACTTACCAGGTTTGTACGACAACAAGAATTGTGGAAGGGGGACCAAAACCTCTTCCATGGAGATCAGTTTGAAGGGTGCCCACCCCTCATCTAACCAACCCGACTTCTTACATCTGTCATAGGGAATGGGGTATAGGTATGGGTAGGTGTGGTATTCACCCCCACATTGACCAATCACACCCGCATGTAGGTTCTCAGCAGAGGAGAATTCTTGTAGGGCCATCCACATTGTGGTCAACACACCCGTATTGTCATGAAGCCCTTCCTTGTTAATGTAGAACCTGGCAATAGAAACATAGCATTAACATTTGGCTAGTGTAGCAAACATCACACAATGCAATGGAACAGGGCTACAAAACCCACCCGCTAGCATAGTAGACAGTTCCTGGTGGATTTTGGAAGCACGTTCCAATATGAGTGCAATGAACAATGTGTTGTAAGGATGGTAGCAGCTATACTTGGGCATATCCCAGATCTAGGCCAAATGCCTCAAATATTTGGGGCATTGACTGGATCCTTCTCCCTACCTACTACTAATTACCTGATCCTTCAAAAACCTTAGGATACCTCAGCTTGCCCTAAGCAATAGGGTTTCTATTATGATGGTTGTCTCTTCCTCCTCTAGGTATGACCAAACGATCACACTGAAGTGTTGGAGGAGGAATTGTAGGAACTCCTTTGCTCCTTTCCTGAACTAGACCCCCCGCTCCCTCACTCATGTGTGGGGAGGAGGAACATTGGCCACTGGTCTGTTTACGCAACATAGGACCCCTGTAATTTTTGAGATAATCAAAATTGGCCTTAGCACTATCCTACACAACACAATAGCAAATGTTAGCACTATGACCGAGCACAATACACACGTAGCATAACAAGAACTAGCATAGCAAAAATTAGCATTTTAGCGAACCTGTACATGGCATAGCTAAGAACATGAAAGTGATAGCGTAGAAAAAATAGCCTAGTGTAAAAATAGAGCAATTAACCCTAGCAAAGCGATTAGCACTACATCCTGACAAAACATGTGTCACACTATCGCATCATGCATGGTCAAACTCTCTTGAGGGTCCTACGTCATGCCATTCAAAATCCAAGTAACCTAAACTGTTTAAACCCCTGCAGTTGTGATAACTACAGTGATGGAAATTTAGATGACCTTGCATGCAATGTTAGTGTAGCATTTGTGCATTCGCTACGGCTGAAATGGCAACAATGATAGTGCAAAGGCCAAAACAACAATGACACGATGACAGAAAACATAAATAGCTAAAACTAGGTCACAAAAATAGAAGCAAGGAACATAAAATCGATAATAGAAGCACAAAAAGATAGAGGAGGCATAGTAGCCTACTTGGTCAACGGTGTGTCCTCTGACACCATGATACATGCTTGTGGCACATGCCCTAGGGTTTTCCTTACCTACTCAACCTTTGCGAGCACCAAGTGTGTGCATTCCTTCTTCATAGTCATCATCTTATCTGTAGAATTTTCCTTGTTCCTATGCAAAAATCACCTTGCTCTTTGTTAGCATAATCGCTCTATGCTTTGAAATTGCTTTGTGCTCCAAATGTGGGCTCTACGCTGTTACGGTGAGAATGACAAGCTTACCAAGGTTTAATCCCTATTTATGGCCGTAATGGTGAAAAAGGAAAACTTTCCATTCTCTCTCTCCATTTAATGTGGGGTATACCATGCAGCGTAGCATGCTCACCACAACATCATAGCACTGTTGGCAATTAAAATGGACAGATTTGAGAAGAAGATCTTGGCATGCTTCGAGCTAACTATTTGCTTTCTTGAAAAAAAATATATATCTATTTTTAGTTAGTGGTCTGGGAAAACCTTAAACTAGCAATCTTAGCATAGTTACAACTCTAACAGTTCAAAAAGACCATAAACTACCATTCCTAGTGTAGCATTTCATTTTAGTTAACGGTCCAAAAAGACCTTAAACTAGCAGCTTTAACCCATTACACATACGCAATACATAATGACGTTAAACTAGTGGTTTCACGCTTTCATGTCAAAAAATTTGCATTTTCAGTAGTTTTACGTTTTCACATCTGCAGTTTTACATTTTTACATTTCCTCTTTTAGCAATTTTGCATCTCCATGCCTTAGTGGTCTGCCATGACATTAAATTGGAAAATTTTAATCTTTATATCATACTCCACTAGTTACAGCTCATCGTTGTTTTGCAAATTTTCATTATACACGATTACTATGAACATGTGCCTCTTAACCATACTCTCATTTCATCTTGAAAGGTTGAGCAAAAAATGGAAATCCACCACGATCTCTCCACGCCCTTAGCTTTAGCAGGTCCATATGGCAAGCTCACGAGACAATTGAACCCAAACCTGATCAACTAGGAATCAACCACAGCTAGCACAATAGCATCCTTAGAAACATCCCCAGACTGGCTTGAGTATCTGGTTCAAACCCTAGATCTAGAGGTTGGTGATGTAACTGAGGACCCTCTCATCGAGATTCCTATGACCACGTCCAAGGAGGAAGTAAAATGTTAAAACTTAGTTCCCTCTTGGATGCGTAGACACACGAAGGTATGGTCAAAATCCTACAAGACAACATTAAAGTCTTCGCATGGTCACAGAGCGACATGCCGAGTTTAGATCCGAGGCTAATACAGTACAACATCGTTCTAGACCTGAGCATGAAGGTAGTCAAGAAGAAGGCTCGTAAGGTTAAACCAGAAATTGCACTAGCCGTAAGGGATGAAATCACCAAGCTATACCAAGCTAGTTTTATCCATGTAGTTGATTACTTGGAATGGGTGTTCGATATCGTTGTGGTTTCTAAGAAAATAGGAGGAATATGAATATGTATAGAATTCTAGGATCTAAACAAGGCAACGATCAAAGATGATTTCCCACTTCTAAGCATTGATCAACTCATCGACACTATAGCTGGCCATGCTCTTTTATCCTTCATGGATGGTTTCTCCTACTACAACCAAATTTACATCAACCCAAAGCATTAGCTAAAAACAACCATCATGACCCCATGGGGTACCTTTTGCTACACCATGATGCCTTTTGGGCTCAAGAACGCCAGAGCAACCTACCAGCGAAAAATGACCTACATCTTCAATGACTACATCCTAAAAATGCTAAATGACTACATGGATGATATAGTGGTCAAGTCCAAAGAGGCTGTTGATCACCCACGTGATCTAGGGATAGTCCTCAAGTGTTGTCAAATGCATGATTTGTGCCTTGACCCTAAGAAGTGTGTCTTTGGGATGAAAAATAGGCACATGTTAGGATTTTTAGTATCAAAGGATGGGATAGGGGTGGATCCTAACAAAGTTAAGGCCATCGTCAACCTAGCACCTCCTACAAATCTTAAGGAATTGTGCAGTTTGCAAGGTAGGGTATAGTTCATCCGAAGGTTTATAGCAAAGTTAACTAACAAGTTACACCCCATGCAACATCTTCTAAAGAAACAGGTTAACTTCGAATGGATGACTCAATGTCAACAAGCCTTCGATGACTTGAAGGGATAGCTTTTGCACCTCCCAACTATGCATCCACCACAGAGAGACAGGCCTTTCTTCATCTACCTTGCCACCTCCAACACATCTATCGTAGCATTGTTATGTTAGAAATGAGACGAAAAATCTAAGATACCAATGTATTATCTGAGTCATGCATTAATAGTGCATGAGGTAAAATACAACAAGGTGGAGAGGAATTGCCTTCCCTTAATATTTGCGTTAAATAAGTGGAGGCATTACCTATTCCGTAGTACAATTAACATCATTTACAAGAGCAACACACTCCAGGCTATCACTAACAACTTATATAAAAGTAGTAGGATAGCCCAATGGAAAGAAATAACCATGGAGTTCGACTTACACTATGTGAGCCAATCATCAATGAAGGGTCAAGTTATAGCGACGCAACTTACAGCCTCACCCATCGATGACCAAGCAACCATAGATATCGAATTCCCAGACAAGCACGTTGGCACTATCAATGCCATCCCATCCCACCTGGAAGCTACTTTACATTTCAACGATGCCTCAACCACGCAAGGAGGTAGTGCAGCTACCATCATTAAGTTCCCCTCTAGGGAAATGCACCCGTTTACTTATCATTTTACTTTCCCCTGCACCAACAACATGGTAGAGTACAAGGGGCTACTCAAAGGCCTCTCAACTACCCAAAAACTATGCATACACCACCTAGTGATTCGTAGTGACTCATAATTAGTTGTCAATCAAATAAATGAGGTCTATGCCTACAAAGCTATGCATTTGCAATTCTATTGCAACCTAGCAAAATGCCTTCTCAAACAATTTGCAACTATGGATGTGCAACATGTGCCACGCAATGAGAACACTATAGTAGACACCTTAGCCACCCTTGCACTAAATATTCCACCACACTTGCTTGCAAGTCTGCCGACTTCAATTGTTGAATGTATTGAGCCCATCACTTAGGTGGGACACATGGCCTCTATCAGTGTTGCAAATTCCTAGGAGTGGACGCTAACATTAAAGCCTACCTACAACACAGTGAACCCCCAAGCAGACTGACATCTACCGAGAGAGATGAAATCCGCAAGCATGCCCGATGATATACGCTCATAGGAAATGATGCCCTGTGTAAGCATTCCTATGATGGGATATTGCTAGCATGTGTGGGTGAGGAGCAAGCGCAGAAGGTGATTAATGAAGTACATGAGGGACTGTGTGGTGGACATATAGCACCTAGGGCTATGGCTGCAAAAATTAGATGCCTAGAGTACTACTAGCCCCATATGGAGCATGATTTCCTATCAAAGGTCAAGATTTGTTACATGTGCCAGAGATATGAAAATCTCATGCACATTTCACCTATGAAGCTGCACCCAATGCAGATCACATGGCCTTTCCAGCGATGGAGACTAGGACCTCATAGGACCTCATAGGGCATAGCTTCATCATCACCGCCACTGAGTAATTTACTAAGTGGGTGGAAGCTATCCCCCTAAGGAAGACGACATCTCAACAGGTTTGCCACTTCATCTTGGATAACATTGTGACAAGGTTTGGGCTTTTAATGACTATTGTAACTAAAAATGGACCATAATTTAGTAGTACGAAAACCTGAACCTTCTATAGTAATCTAGGCATCAAGAAATCATTCTCCTCCCCATACTACCCATAGGAGAATGGATAGGCAGAGGCTACAAATAAGTCCATCATCAACTTGCTGAAAAGGATGCTTAGCANTGGGCAACCTTGAGGATGAGGTCTTCCTTCTGTATTGGCCGTTGATGCAGGTTTGCATGGTGTTTTTGTTGTTGCTTGCTCTAGTAGCACTTTATGCGACTTAGGGTTTGTGCATGCTCCTCCTCTATTGAGTCGAGATCGATGATCCGTAACTCATTGTTTTGGGCCTTGCTCATGACATCAGAGAGGATCATCCGAAGTGACGGTACTTGCAACTCAAGAGCCAACACAACTTCAGATCCATAAACAAGACTATAAGGATTTTTACTCATTGCGGTCCTGCATGCCATCTTGTAGGCCCATAGAACATAGAGGATTTGCTCATGCCACTACCTCTTGTTATTGCTAAGCATCCTTTTCAGCAAGTTGATGATGGACTTATTTGTAGCCTCTGCCTATCCATTCTCCTATGGGTAGTATGGGGAGGAGAATGATTTCTTGANATTGTAACTGATAATGAACAGTAATTTAGTAGTACGAAAACCTAAGCCTTCTGTAGCAATCTGGGCATCAAGCAATCATTCTCCTTCCGATACTACCCATAGGCAAACAGATAGGCAGAGGCTACAAATAAGTCCATCATCAACTTGCTGAAAAGGATGCTTAGCAATAGCAAGAGGTGGTGGCATGAGCAAATCCTCTATGTTCTATGGGCCTATAAGACGACATGCAGGACTACAAGAAGTAAAAATCCTTATAGTCTTGTTTATGGATCTGAAGCTGTGTTTCCTCTTGAGTTGTAGATACCATCACTCCGAATGATCCTCTCTATTGTCGTGAGCAAGGCCTAAAATAACGAGTTGTAGATCATCGATCTTAACTCAATAGAGGAGGAGCATGCGCAAACCCTGAGTCTCATAGAGTGCTACTAGAGCAAGGAACAGCAATAACACCATGCAAAACGACATCAACAGCCAATATAGAAGGGAGACCTCATCCTCAAGGTTGTCCGTAAGCATGTGAGAAAATTCTCAGCTAACTGGGAAGGCCCTTGCGTGGTTACTAAAGACTTTGGGAATGGAGCCTTCAAGCTGGTAGACATGGATGGCAATGAGTTCGCCAACCTGGTGAATCACTCGTACCTCAAGCCGTACTACATCTAAGCACATGGAGTAGACAAGCGATCATCTACTATAATGTAAAACTGAAACAACACATCTTCTACGATGTAAAATTGGTAAAGGTGAGCAAACATCTACTACAACGTTAAACTAGCATAGTTTCACCAACGTCCACTTTGACGTAAAACTGGCATAGCTTGTTTGCTATGATGAAAAATTGGCATAACTCGTCTGCTACAATGTAAAACTAGCATAGCTCATCCGCTACAATGTAAAATTGGCATAACTAGTCTACTATGACTATAAACTAGCACAGCTAGTTAGCTATGACTTTAAACTGGCATAGCTTGTCTGCTATGACTATAAAGTAGCACAGCTAGTCTGCTATGACTTTAAACTAGTACACACAATCTACTAGGACCTTAAACCAGCACACATAGTCTACTAGGACATTAAACTAGCACATGGTCTATTAGGACCTTAAACTAGGTTCGCAGCACATCCCCAGCATGCATCTGCACCAACTACACATCAAGTGAGCCTATACAGTATTGACATGGGGTGGGATGTTGGAGTTCTAGAATGTAGTTCACAATGCACTGAGAGCACGATCTATAACATATGCAACACTACCACTTTTGGAACCTTACTAATCCCCTGGATATGTCGTATGACATCTCACTGACCCCCCAAACCTGCCGTCATCATGGCCCATCGCCTTGATGGTAGTTCCTTAGTGCCTGCTACTAGATTTCTAGCAGTATTGTGGCCCAGCCACAATATTGTTACCCTCCAACTCACTACCAGTGTCTAGGCTTAAGTGACGTTTAGCTATGTGGTAGTTGATCCCATAGCTAAACTAAGAATGCATGCCTTTGGCAGGGATTCCAGAGCATCTACACTCACAGCAACTTCCCGCTCCTTCGACGCCAACTCCTCCATGCTGACACTACAGTAAGCAAGACCTTTGCCCCTTATGTTTCATCATGACTATTTCTTCTAGTTTTCTCTATGTGTTTACAGGGTGTGTTTTGGTGAGGCGTTGGTTGAAGGTGTGTATCGCTACAATAGCAAATGCTACAGCATTACGAAGTGATTATCTAGACTATCTTGGCTACTTCAAAGTTCGTATCCTATCCCACCTTCTAAGCTTCTTCCCTTTACCCTACTTCTTGCACCCGCAATGTCTACTCGCTTCCCTCTTTTACAAGCTTTTCCCAATGCCTATTAAGCACTCCTATTTGCTCAACTGCAAAGTTCATGATGTGAATAACATAGCTCGCCACATGGGAAGCATTTGTAGGTAGGTTGAAAGCCCCCATGCGAATGTAACACAACTCTTCTGGGGAAAGAAACACCTATCCTACAACAAGGTTGTTCACAAATGTAAATGGAAAAATAGCAAAAGGTAAAA
>MNCI01016441.1:70643-84507 GCA_015680685.1 Gnetum montanum
CCCCCCCCCCCCCCCCCCCAGCAAAAACCAATGCAACACTCTCAAGCATAGCTAATCCACATCTTGACAATCACTGCACAACAATGTTAGCATTTCATCTTTCATGGTGTTTTGTATTCTTTGTCAACACCTCTCAAGTCCATCCTCCAGACATCGACAAAGAGAGGCCAATGAAACACCCCAAATCTTTAGGGCATCCTTGCTTCACCAGGCCATCGTAATTTGGGCAACATCATAGTAGTTCATCAGGAGATGGATGTTTTGGATTTTAGTCTATATAGTTTGGAAACTTTTCTAGCTGGGTAATTTGTCCAGCTGATAGCCTACATAGAAGCAATGCAGAGAGTTGTTGACGGTACTCAAAAAGCACAAAATATTTTGGCAACTTTTCTAGTCGAGGAGTTTGCTACGCTACGCCGCGCCATATACCGTAGCAGGCTTCGGGAGATAGTTGTTCAAACAGTCAACCAAAAATTGTTGCAAGACAAGATGCTATGCTATGCCATGCTAAGAAGCATAACATAGCATAGCAAGAGCAAGATAGAAAGGCTTAGATTACTTGATGATTTCTAATCACACTAAGTTAGCACCTCTAGCCTTCGAAAAATTTGCTTCACTCAACTCTGAGTTCTTCAGCAATGGCTCCTTCACCATAAGGTGGAAAACATAGCAAAAAAGCATGCCATGTTAGTTGCTACACTATGCTATGCTACACTATGATACATATCATAGCACAGTGTAACAACTCTACGAGGATAATGAAAGGCATCTCAAAGGGCTCGTAAGATTCGCAATGTAAAGGGCAAAGTTTTGCAGATTGTTGATGTTTTGTAACTAATGCCAACTGCTACGCTACGCTACATAGTGTAATATAGTCTAGAAAATATGCAATAAATAGTCAGCACGCTTCAAAGGTTTCCAACAAATGCAACAAGACACAATGCAAGTTCTTGCCTCAAACTAGTGGCTATGCTATGCTACACAGCATAACGTAGCATGGCATAACAAGTTGCCATGCTACACCCACATGCTATGCTACAAAGCATGGCATGGCATAGCAGAAAGTTACACCACATCAATGCACTTCACCTAATTGCACCATTGGCACATGTCTCTAGGCTCTGATGATGCAATTACAGCGTGGCAAGTTCACAATTATAGCATGGCAGGCTCATCCAACAAACATGCACATCCAACGGTCATGCACATCCATGCAACATAGACAAGTCAACATTGGCCCAAGGCATGTGGTGTCCAAACTGCATCTTTCATGTTCCCTTGATCTTATAAATACCCCAATGAGAAATGCTTAAGGGATTCTTTTTTTGATCTTTTGTCATCTTTCAGTCTTAGGACTGGTCTTCTAGCTGGTCCTTTGGCTAGCAAGCAAGAAAAAAGTTAGCATTGTATTTCTGAGCACTGTAAACACCTTGTTTAGCATTGTAAATAGTTGACATTTCCAGTTTGGCATTTTATTCTGCTCTTTCCTACTATCCTCATAGTGTTCTACATTGTTGAGTCGTGAGTCCATGTTTAAGTATACAGTTGTCTTGCTCTAAATGTCTTGGTTACTCTTGGGATCCCTGCGCCACTCAACGCCATGAAATCAATTGTATCCACCTTGATAGAGTGAAGTCATGTTCTTGAAGTGGTGCATTTTTCTAACTACATTTTACTTTGTTTTCTTGCTTGTCATTGCATTTTTACATTGTTTTCTATCTCTTTTACATTCAAAGTTATCATTTTATGCTAGAAGTCTCATTTTCAAATTATCTATTTACAAAAGGTTATATTAACATCAACTAAGTCCCTATCTGATCGACTAGACCATTCAGGGAAACCTATTTCCATTTTATCCCGCACGGCCCTCACGCGGTGAAGACTATCATGATCAACGATCTCTCGATTTTTTCCAACCGCCAACATTTTTGGTCACAACACCAAATCTAAGACCAAACTTTGAGGTTCCCTTAATGAAGGTTTTCCTCAAGCAAATTTCAAACAAGGAGGTCCAAAATTCCATACTCCAAGAGTTGAACTTTGGATCATTCTTAAGGTTCACATGACTAGAAGTTAAAGCACAATTACAAAACTCTCACATGTAAGGAGTGGTACATGGGAGAAACATAATTTTTTTGGAATAATCAAAAATCTAGTTCAAAAATCAATATCAAGGAGATTTCAATTTCCTACTCAATGAAATCCATTGTAGAGGCCCTTTGGTTACCAAAAACTAGGGCCAAGCTTGCTGAAATTCCATAGTAGGTGGATCTTGGAGTCAAGAAAGAATGGATGCAGTAGTATTATGGAGTTGATCATAAGGAGTTTGGTGCACTTACCATATTAGAGTATGCATACTTGAAGATTGTAGCCTTCCATCTTAATCCAACAATGAGGCATGACAAGATCATAGCTTTCTCAGTCCATGTAGATGCCACTATAAGCAATAGATTCCTAGTCAACGTTGCACAATCAATCTATCTTAAGACAAAGAAAATATTTAAATAAAATTAATGTTGAAGGAAGGAAATACCCTTTCCATGTCTCATCCAAAAATTATGCAAGAGGGGAGGAATAACATGCTACATAAATGATCTCATCCAACGCACTCTATTCACTTCCTAGGTGAAGATGATGAAGGACAAAGTGCCTGCCAAACTCATCTAAGAAGTGAAGTAGCAACCACCACCTCCACCACCTACTCATGAAAAAACACTAAAATTACACACTACTCTTGAGTGCATGCATGATATCCAAGAGCAACTCTTGCATGAGCAAGTGTAGCGAGCAAGAACAAGTGGTGGTGATCCATTCATGTATCACCCACCAATGAGCCACCTTAATGAAGTGGCTCGAACCATAAGTCGAATGGAAGAAGGTGGGCCAATGTTCTCAGCCCAAAGAATAGAGCTACCCATGAGATCAAATCCTAGCACCCAATAGATAACAGTGCCTCTCTCTCAATAGCAGCAATTCCCAAAAATCTCTAGAAATGCCATTTTCTTTTTGGTACATCTAGAAGAGAGTAAGGGGGCAACTGTCTTAGTGATGCAGTACCATGGATGGAAGACAGAGGCAGAGGTATTTTTTTACATAATTGTTGAAGCATTGAATCTACCTATAGCATCTGTACCATATGTTTCTATACTCAAAGATGTGTAGAGATTCACAAGAATTCTTAGTGATAGATTAAGTGTAACCTAACACAAGGAGTTGCTAGACCAATGGGTGGGAACTAGGCAACTAATTCATGTTGCCTCTAACCTTCCAAATACAATCATTAAAGCCTAGTTAGAGCTACTTAAAGAAAAGGGAAAATTCATCATATTTAAGGGACAACTTAAAACAACCTAAGTTGAAAACCAACACTTGGCTACAAATGTTGCTGAATTTAGAGCCTTCCTCATTGATCCTATGTTTCTCAACCCTACATTCATACATGATGAAGCATTTAAATAGCTTAAAGACAAGCTCAAAATGGTTGAAAATGTAAAGAAGATGGTAATTATTGACCAATCTATAGCCAATTCCAAAATGTATACCATTCATAAGGACTTGATCTAGATGTACCATGAGAATGCAATTCTAAGCACAGAAAATCATTGCCTACGAAATGTTGATGCGCAAAAATAGTAGATGTAATATTTTATCCATCAATAATAGGTGTAGTTAGCTAGAGTAAATAATGAATTAAGGAGATTAATAGTAGAAAATTGAAATCTCTCCATGGAGAAAGTTTGAGTCCTTTGCTAAAAATATATGATAGCGATAGCCACTTGGAAAAATGAGGCTCTTAAATTTGAGAGAGTCAATAATCATTATGAAGATTAGGTTGGTCTATAAAAAGAAATTAATGAAACGTACATTCGAATGGCAAATAAAAAGTTAATGAGGCCCTTCAATAACTTAAGGAAGAAGACAATATCTAGTAGTCTATCTTTGATGGACTCAATGACTACAACAAAGTGGAGATTTGCATGAAAGAGCTGCAAATCAAGGAATGGAGTAGTTGGAGCTTCTCAATATTTGTTATGAAAATTTACTGATGTTGACTATTTGTAGGCCATAGTTAGAATTAGAAAAACAAGTGTACAACTCATACTTTCTGTATGAGATAGAGTTCAAGTATCACAAAGACACCAAGTAGAAGCTTGAGATTGTCAATGTCAAACTTGAGGTTCTTAAATAGAAGTTCAATAATCAAAAATCAATTGCTAAGAACTTGGCCAAGTAGATGAACAATTACTAGTAGCTATGCAATGCACTCAAAGTGTATGATATCAAATGTAAATAGTTTGTTATATGGTTCTTGAATGTTAAGGAGTTGTTTCTTACAATGCTCTATCTATAGAATATTCACATTTCAGTCCACATTAGAGATGTAGTATGGACTGTGAATGATCCTCAAAGTAAGTAGGATAAGATGAAGGCACTTTTGAACACCTTTCATCATTCATTAGAAGCTACAGCTACTACAAGACAACTAGAACTGTCTCAACCACAACATGCACTTGAAGCGACAAAAGAATCTTTGAAGCCTCAAGAGCCTCCACTACCTAGGATCATCTGATCTTCTTCATCATCTTCACATCATCAAAGGAATTATATTTGTGCATTATGTTTTGGTGTTCAATTTTGTTTTCCTAAATACCAAAATTTTTTAGTCATTATAAAACCATAAACTCAGGCATTTAGTTTTTGTTGTGTTGTTTGTGTGTTTGTTTTGTCAGTTAATAATCCCATACCTTCCCAAATTTTCTAAACTCAAGGATGAAAATTCCATAGTAACTATTGTGAAAATTCCAATATCCAAACACCTGTAACACTCACACTGGGTTTGTGGAGTAGAGGGGGATGGGTTAAAACATTGATCTTCATTGAAAACAAAAGGTTTTTGCTCAAAAAAACCAAAATTATATCGTGTAGGCCAACATTGGCTATGGAAAGAATATTTTTTTATGAAGAAATTAGGTGAACGCCCTTCTTCTAGTGCCAAGAAATTGTTACAACTAAAAATCTCAACCATTGGAAAGCCAAGGATTCTCAGCTATGAATAGCCTCAAACTTGAATCCGCAAGGCCTCTAAGAAAAATAGTATTTAGAGAGCATTGGATGGTCCAATAGATCACCTAGGGACTTAGATGGATGCAAAACAAGGTTGTGAAACATGTAATAATTACATATCTAAAAACTCAAATATAGATATAAATTACACACAAAATGAAACTATAGACTTTATTAAATAAATAAAGAATGATTTTAGAGATCTATATAAAAAAGTACTCATAGGAGAGCAAAGAGGGATTCACATAGATGGGGGTTCCAAGTTCGTTGAAGCTAATAGAATCCACTTCACAATCAAGATGCTTAGCCATTCTCAATGTTGTTGGAACTTCTCTACTGCCGCTCAAGATTTTCAAAGTTGGTCACTATTAGGGTTGAGAAATGTGAAGGATTGGAGTGGCTAAAATGTTCCATGCTGGGATATGGAGATCCCAAGAGGTAATGTTGACATCCAATGCTCACCAATCCCAAGGGGGTAATAGGGGTAACAAGGCTATAATTGTTCTATGTTGACAAGCCCTAAGAAGCTGCATTTCTATTAGGTAGCAAGAGCTCTTGAATGCCCAAGGTACCAAATGCTTAGAAATGTCAAAGTGTGGAACCTTGAAATAGTATGGGGATTTAGCATTTATAGGACTTTGGCCATGATTTGGGCTACAAATTTGCTACAAACAACTAAAATATTAGGCTACAAATTGCTAGAAATTTTTCCCATGTCCAAGGGATATGTGCCCAAGATCTAGGGGGTTACCATATATAGAAATTTTCATACCCTCATGATCATTTCATTTACCAAAATTAGTAATGGGGGTGCACCTTCCATGCTAGCTTTTCTTCTTCCAAGCTAGGTCTTCAACCTCCCACATTGTCATTGTAGGGTTCTTGCTGGAGTTGATGTGACATCAAAATCTTGGTCATGCTACTTCTACACTAGGGAGGAGGTGTCAATGTTGGGGAAGATGAAAGATCAACACTAGGGTTAAAGGTCAAACCCTTCTATGATAAGTATCATCCTCCTTCTATGTTGGGGCTATGTGAGATCCATCTCCTACATCCCTCCATGTTGGTTTTGATGCCTCTACACTAGGAGCAAATGACACATACTCCTCCATACTTCTGGTAGGTGGGATTTACCTCACTACTAGTGTTTTTAGCATAGAAAAGTGTATATCCCCCATAAAACCCATCAAATATCCATTTTTGACATCCCAAAAGGCATTTTTGATCCCCAAAAAGCCTAAATATAGATACTAGATGAATCTTTTCACTTAGGGAATGAGGTTTTGGCCACTTATGAGGCATTTTTCAGCCCCAAAAGTATGATGTATGTGATATTGGCTCTTATGGGTTATAATCTTCACATTTAGAATGAAGTTTAGCCCCAGGTTTCATACGATGGGGTTACCAAGGTTACAACATGCAAATTTAGTGGTGTTTCATATCTAACGGCTACTATAGACATATACTTTGAGATTGGGACATCTCTCTGAAATTGACTTTACCTCTAGGTAGACTTCTCCTTTACAAGTGGAACATCTCTTAGGAGACATCTTCTCTGAAAGGAGATGTCTCCTATTTTTTTGGGAGACATCTTGTATGAATGTAGTCCACTTTAGCTAAGATGTCTTTTGCTTCTTGGAGATGTGTTCTCATCTTTTGAACTTTTGTTTTTGAGCCTTTTTATTACTAACTTAGCTTCCTCTCAATCACTAGAGCATCTTCATTTAGCTTGTAGTCTTTGTACTCGTAGATGCTCCCTTGAGTCCTTGTAGTCTCCACTTTGATATTTCTTTGTAGATGTCATTTATCAAACCTACAAAATCATCCCATTTCACAAACATTCTATGTTCTCAATTTTTCTTAAAGTTTGTACATACCAAAAGGTCAACAAGAGGTATTCACTACACAAGGTAATTTCTCATGTGAAATGTAAAGAACATTAAGATATGAGCCAAGTATTACTTTTACCTTCTTAAAAAAATCTTATCCAAGAATAACTTAAAAAGAGTTAATGTCTAAGATTAAGAAATATAGACATCTATTTTAAAAATTAGATGTCTTTTCCACATTGAAGGAAAACTCAAATAAATGTCTCTATTTGGGAGTATATGTCTCCTTTGAAAGTAGATGTCTCTAGGTAGACATCTCTAGGGAGACGTCTTAACAAAATGATTCTTAACAAGATGGGGTTCAGAAATGGATTCCAAGGATTATAATCTTAAAATATATACAAAATGAATCAAATACATACCTATGCATACCTTTCCTACTAAAGAGAATGAAAATGCCTAGTAAGTTTGAGCTTGAGATTCCTCTTTTGATGTTTCTCACAAAAAATTCTTCAATATCCAAGTCTTGGCTCTCTTTCTCAAAATTTTTAGAGAGAGTCCTCTTATTCACCTATTCCTTCATTTTAATTCTTTAAACTTTTTGAACTTCCTTGTCCTTTTAAGTAATCCTCTATTCCTTTTTTCCTTGAAAGATTCCCTCTCTCAGTGCATTTGGGTAAGACCAAGGAGTCTTATGATATGACCAAGTATTCATATGATGAGACATTAAATACACTCGCATTTCTTATGTTCAAATTTTACAATAATAACATCTCACATTCTTATAGTAGTTAAAGTGATCAACACATGGGGCTTCCTTTGTTTGAGGTGTAGTGCCTGTTGATTCTTCATTTTTTTACAGAAGCCTTTATATGAGATGGAGTTGTTGTAGATGCCTCTTTTTGTGTACAACATTCTAGCCCACTCTTATCATGTGGACCTCTTCCTTATCCTAGAACCATCCAAAGGAACTCTTTTCCTTCGATTTACAAGTTTTACATCTACAAGCTTTGCCTTCATCTACTCACAAGACTTGGTTAAATCTTTGTTCTAAGCCCTAAGGTCTAAGATTTATTTTGTAAGACCTAAAATTTTTGAATTTAATGAATAAATTTATTGATACTTAATTTTTAGTTGTTTACTTAACTTTCTACAAATATTTTGAAAAGATAAAAGTTCATTACACAGAAATTCATACCTTTATTCTTCATTTTTAAATTCATCATTTGAGGTGCTAGCATCATCATCTATGAGGGCTATACAAATGAGATTTGAATCTTTTGTGGCCTCATCCACTTCTTCTTAACTTTTCTCTCCATCATCCTAGCTAATATAGAGTTGATCTTCTTTTATTCCATATCACCTTCATCCCTCCATTGTAACTTGTTATTACTAGGACATTAGGAGGCCACATGGCCTCTTCCATCACAAAGTTAGAATCAAAATTAGAAATTGAAAAATTTTTACCTCTTTCATTACCCTTGAATTGATTGGATCTTTGCTAATTGGAGTTCTTACTCCATTTTACCATAAGCCTTTGTAGCCTTCTTAAGAGAAGAGTCATTTCTTCTTCGCTACCCTCATCTTGCTCAATAAGTTTTTCTTCCTTGAAAGTAGATTTTAGAGTAATGGGTTTTTCTTTAATTTCTCCTTCACTTATGAGGTTCATTTCATAACAAATAAGAGCACTTTGAAGCTCTTCAAATTTTAGAACTAAAAAATATCTAATTTCCTTCATGGCTAATGAACTATATTTTGTCTAGCTCCAATATCAAATACTCGATATCAAGGCCCAAGAAGTGATGTCAGATATCTGATCATGGGATGTGTGGTGACCTATAAATATAGTGCTTGGACATATAGCTCGCACATAAGTTTTTGGTATAGCCTAGTAGAGCTCTTATAGTTTCTTTTCTCTAGAGTTAGAATATTTTCCAAAGTGCTCGGAGCAAGAGTCATTGAGTGTATAAATCTTTATTTAAGCACTATTGTACCTGAGCATGGCAATGTGTAGAATAATAAAGGTGAGCTTTTTGATAAACCTTGCAATACCTTGGCTAGCATAAATATTTTATTTATGCATTTAATGTTTTATGTAATTTCCTTTAATGCTTTAAAGTAATTAAGTTAAATTAATATAGCTAGATTAAATAGCAATTAATTAAGCTCATAAGTATAATCACTTAGAGCATGCACATGATTCTTGATAATCATAGAAACACTTAATGTTTAGTACCCTAGTAGTATTATACATGTTCAGGATGTGCACGAAAAGTGGGACTAGATACATATGTTAGGATAGTTACTTATTAATTAGCAATTAGATTAGTTAAATTGGCTAAGAAATTGAGTTTCAACTTGTTATGATTCATAGGTAAATAAAATATAAATTAATAAAAATCATGTACCTCAATTACACTTAACCATACAATTAAGCTCCATAAGTGTAGTTGGGAAGACAATGATCATCATGATTAGATTTCAAATCTTGGAACCAATGTACATAGGAATTTAAAATCTATGGAATTTGATCAGACTAAATGTAAAAAATTATGATTCATATGGTTGAGCGTAGGAGTACTCACCACTCATAAATGGATATGACATTTAGTCTAAATTTCATTTTAAGAGCTCTAATCATTTTTATTATGACATCATTTTCAGGAAAATCCTTACCAATGCCTCTAATAGTCACAACTAGATCATTTTCCCTAGAGAAATAATCTTGCATCTTTTCTCCTTCTCTCATTTTAAGCTTATTATACTCACTTTTCAAAATAAAAAGTTTAGATTGCTTAACTATTGATGTTTTCTCATATGCAGCTTCTAAAGTTTTCAAAATTTCTTTGGCCATTTTACATCTAGCTACTCTATTAAATTCTAATTTATTCAAAGCTTAGTACAAACAATTTTCTACTTTAGAATCAAACATGAACATATCTTTTTTCTCTTCTGTCCATTTGCTCTGGGGCTTGATGGCCTTTGTTTTTCTATTGATGGGTGGTTTGTAACCTTCGAGGATGGACTTCCATACTTCAAACTCCATAGACTTGAAGAAGCCTTGAATCCTTACCTTTCAATAGGCAAATTCAAACCCATTAAACATTAGTGGCTTTGTCTAAGATGTTCCCTCCATAGATCACTCTTTAAAGTTGACATTAAATAAAAGAGTACCAAGCTTTGATACTACTTGAGGATCGAGAACTTAGAAGGGTGATGAATAAGTTCCCAAAAATAAAATTAAATAGCCACAAAAACTACACTCAAATTCTACCTATTTCTCCAAATTAGGTACATCCACACTTGGAGGGTAGGTTCCTTGCACACCTCTGGACTTTGTTTCTAAAAAATATGATTTGAAGGACTTCACACCCTCTACAAGCTCTAAGCTTAGCTCTAGAGTGGTTCATAGTTGTGAAACTACTCAACCCCATGAGGTCTCAACAAGGTTAGAATGTGATTTCAAGGATCCCAAAGCCTTTACAAATTGAGCACTATTTCAAAGTATTTTTATGTTGCACAAACACTTAATTCTACAATGTCCCTACAAGCTCAATGATGATGCCTTTTCACAAGAAGCACATCAACCCCATAGGGCAACAAGAGAGAGAGAGAGAGAGAAAAGAATAAGGAAAGAGTGTAACTTAAATTATGTGTCCTTGTACTTTGAAGAATAGTTCTACAAACAAAAAATTAAATGATATGACAAATGAAGTACACTAGTAAAATAGAATAGCTTACATAATGATTGTTTTGATTTTGATAATTTTTATTTAATACTTGCACTATACCTAAGAGAATGAAGTCTTCTTATAGCATTGGATTTTTTAAAATCACCTCAAAATTTATGCAATGGCTATCTAATGGCTAGTGTAGACATCTCCTTCAAGATTGGGATGTCTATCTAAAATCAAATTCACTTCTAGGGAAATGTCTCCTTCACAAGTGGGGTGTCTCTTGGGAGACGTCTTCTCTAAAAAAAAAATGTCTCCTATTTTTGGGAGACATCTTCTCTGAATGCACTTCACTTCAATCAAGATGTCTTCTTCTTCTTGTAGTCTTTGTATTTATCCATGCTCCCTTAAGTCCTTGTAGTTTCAACTTTGACATCTCTTTATAGATCTCATTTCTTTGACCTACAAAATCATCCCATTTCACAAATATTCTATGTTCTTCATTTTCCTTAAGGTTTTGACATACCAAAAGGTCAACAAGAGGTCTTCACAACACAAGGTAATTCCTCATCTAAAATATAAATAACATTAAGATATGAGGCAACTAGTACTTTTTCCTTCTTGAAAAACTCTTGTCCAAGAATAACTTAAAAAGAGTTAATGTATAAGATAAAGAAATATATCTTTTTAGTCCACTTTCTTACCTTCATCTCCACATCCTTCACCACTTCTATGCATCTATTTAGATGGAACTTGGCTAACTTATAAAATTTTAAAGCTAGTTTAACTTACAAATTTAGGATGGAAGCCATTTCTAGTGAAAGAAAGTAGTTGACACCTATGTTAACCAAGGCATTCAATATCTATAATGAGAACTACACTAGGACCATCTACACCAAATAGAAGCTGGTTTCTTACTTCAACTACTTTTCTTGAATGTTCTACTAAATTACTATCAAACTTGAAGAGATCTATTCAAATACTCCAAAGGTATTAATTTTCTATTCATTTTTATTTACCTCAATCATCCACAATAGAGCATGTAACTAATACTCAAGAGCATTGAATTATTGATCATCATTTTGACCTCTTCTAACTAGTAATTGATTCAAGTTGTGAGAATAATTTTGAATGACATTATTTTTAGTTCAAATGAAGCATCTTAGGCTAGGGTACCATGGAGAATTATTTATGAGTCCTCTAAAATGTGATTATTTATCCCTGAACATATTTTAATCTTTAAAGTTGATGCTTCTAATTGTTCTAGTAAGAAGCTTCAAAACTAGGAGCAATGGTAGGGTAGGGTGTGGACCTTGAATGCTACAATCAAAATTCCTTAAACTAGACCCATTGGATCCATCACTTAGCTCTTTACTATTTTAGGATGCATCTATACTATTATTTTAGTAATTCTAGAACTTAGAATCAACCATTAAAATGGGTAGCCAACTCAAGCATTTGTCTATACTTTATGGTCTTACAAGTTTCAATCTTCAAGGATTTAGGTCATTAAAAAAGAGACAAAACATAGTCTTATTATCCAAAACATGAATTTATAACATCACCTTTCAGTACTTCTTAAGGTAATCCTCTAGCTTTTCAATCTTCTTTAGTTCTTTCAAATTCATCAAAGCTTTGTCAAAGAATGTATTTGATTGGAAGTTCTCAACTAGATTAGTTTTAAGATCTTTACATGTCTAACTTGTCCTTTGAGTTATATCAAACTTCATCTCATGGATAATGTTGGGACACTAGGTTTGAGCAACTACGATTAAGAATTAAAAAGTAATATTAACTTTCATTTTCTTAAGATATTCATTCAACTTTAGGAACCACTTTAATTTAAAGATGAAGGCTTTTAGGAGTTTATTTTCTCAATTATATTCATAGGCTTTGGATTCCTTGGTCTAAAATATTGATGTTGATCATCTAGAGTCAAATGTGACTATTTTTTTGTTTTTTGTTTCCTTTTCTTGAACAACTAACTAGTCCTTAAGTTTCTTATTTCTAATCTTATGTTCCTTTTTCTTTACCTCTAGAATCATCATCCTTTGTAGGAAGTCCCCCATATAGACTTGAAATTCATAAATGATATCCTCCATCAATTCCATCCAATTTTATAGTACAAAATTTGAAGCCATGAAGAACTTGTATTTCACACTCAAATTTAGCTCCTACAAGTAAGGTACATCCATTTTGTCCACAAGATGATGAATCATTTTAATCCATTCAATAGTGAGCAAGTGATTAAAAATCTTGTTGACCTTTTGATATGCCAAAACCTTAAGGAAAATGAAGAACAAAGAATGTTTGTTATGGATGATGTGTCTACAAGTCATGAACAAGAACTCTACATCATAAAGACTAAAAGAAATGAAATCTACAATGGGTTGTCAAAATGGATACTTATAGGAAAGATGAGGGCATGAACACATATGGATGAAACTAAATACTAAAATGAAATGAAGATGCTCTAAGGATTGCAAAGAAGCAAAATCAACAAGAGAAAGCCTCATAACTAGAGCTAAATATTTGACAAGACATCTTGAAGAAATAGCAGAAATCTTAGTTAAGAAAAATGAATTCATAAGAAGACATCTTCAAAAAATAGGAGATGTTCCCATTGGAAAGAAGATCTCTCCCAAGAGACAACTCATTCTTTAAGGAGACATCTCTCTAGAATTAAGGTTAAACTCAAATAGACATCCCAACCTTGAAGGAGACATTTACACTAGCCATTATGTAGTTGTTGCATAAATTTCAAGACATTTTTGGAAACTTTGAAGCTATAAGAAGACATCAAGTTCTTGGGAATTATGCAAGCCCTGTCAACATCAAATATATCATTATCTATTCTATATTATTGTATGTGTGTTATTAATTATCTCATCATTGTCTTCATTCTAGTACTATGCTTCAAAGTAAATGGACCTATAATTTGAGTTACATTCATTTCTTATTTTTCTTTTTATTTCTTTGTTATCCTATGAGGTTGATGTGCTTGTTATGAGAAGGCATTAACATTGAGCTTGTTGGAACATTCTAGGCTTGAAGATTTTGCAGTGATGAAACTCTCCATAGTGAAGTTCAAGTCTTGTAAAGTTTGTGGTGTCCTCAAAATCACATTTTGAAAGAAATAAAGTCCAAAGGTATGTAAGGAATCTACCCTTCAAGTGTGAAGTACCCAAGTTGGGAAACCATGTAATTTTTTGTGTGTTTTGTATGATAGGTTTGATTTAATTTGGGGAACTTATTCAACACACCCCCCTCCCCTCCTCCACCACCCCACCACCAAAC
>MNCI01016441.1:84570-95601 GCA_015680685.1 Gnetum montanum
GTTCTTGATCCTCAAGTGGCATTAGAGCTTGCAACTCTTGCATTCAACATCAACTTTCAAAAGGGAACTATGGAGGGGATATCTTACACAAAGCCACTAATGTTCAATGGGATTGATTTTTCCTATTGGAATACAAGGGTGCAAGGCTTTTGTCACTCAATAGAGTTTGAAGTTTGGGAGTCCATCCGTAAAGATTACACACCACTTGTTGATAGTGCAACAAAGGCCCTTAAATCATGAAGCAAGTGGAAATCAAAAGAAAGAGATAAGTTTATGTATGATTCCAAAGACAAAAATTATTTATATTGTGCATTAAATAAGTTTGAATTCAATAGGATAGCTAGTTGGAGAACTGCTAAGAAAATTTGGGAAACCTTCAAAGCTACCTATGAAGGCACATACATAGTCAAACAATTTAATATTTTGGTCTTACAAAGTGAGTATTACAAACTCAAAATGAGAGAAGGTGAAAAGATAAAATACTATTTCTCTAGGGCTAATGATCTAGTTGTAGCAATTAGGGGTACATGCAAGGACTTGCCTAAAAGTGATGTAATAAAAAAGATGATTAGAACTCTACAACCTAAGTTTAAATCTAAGGTTACAACTATGGAATAAATTAGGGATTTTTTTATCTTAAAATTTGAACTCCAAAGTGCTCTTATAACTTATGAAATGAACCTCATGANCAAAGGCCATGTGGAGTCCATAAAGGGATTCTCAAGCAGGAGTCCATAAAAATAAACCTAGGAGTGAAGACCAATAAAGGGATTAAAAATCTTGTTGACCTTTTAGAATGCCAAAACCTCAAGGAAAATGGAGAAAAAAGAACATTTGTTATGGATGATGTGTCTATAGGTCATGAATAAGAACTCAAGAAAATGAAATACACAATGAATTATCACAATGAAGACTTCATATGTAAGATAAGAGCATGAACACATATCAATGAAAACAAAGACTACAAACCAAATGAAGATACTTCACAAATTGGAAAGAAGAAAAATCAACAAGAGAAAGCCTTAGGAACTAGAAAAAAAATAGTTGAGGAGATTTATCCAAGAAATATTAGACATCTTAGCCAAGAAGAATGGATTCAAAGGAAGACATCTTCAAAAAATAGGAGACGTCCCCATTGAAAAGAAGAAATCTCCCTAGATATGTCTCCAAAGAGATGTTCCATTCTCCAAGGAGACATCTCTCCAAAATTGAGCTTGAACTCAGGTATAAGTCCCAACCTTGAAGGAGATGTCTACACTAGTCATTCGGTAACCATTGCATGAATTCTGAGACATTTTTGGAAACTTCAAAGCTATAAGAAGATATCAAATTCTTGGGAATTGTTCGTAATTATCTCATCATTTTCTTGATTGTAGTACTATGCTTCAAAGTACAAGGACCTGTAATTTGAGTTACATTTATTCCTTTTTTATCTTTCTATTTCTTTGTTACCCTATACGGTTGATGTGGTTTTTTTGCAAGAAGGCAACAACATTGAGCTTGTTGGGATCCTATGGGATTCAGTGGTTTTGCATCACTAAAACACACTAGAGAAAAGCTGAATTTTTGTACAAGTTGTGGCATCTTCTAAAGCACACTTTGAGCTTGTTGGGACCTTATGGGATTTAAGGATTTTGTAGCGATGAAACTCTTTGTAGTAGAACTCAAAACTTGTAAAGGTTGTGGTGTTTTAAAAATCATATTTTAAAAGAAACAAAGTTCAAAGTTATGCAAGGAATCTACCCTCTTAGTGTGAAGTACCCAATTTGGGAAACCACATAATTTTTGGTGTGTTTTTTATGAAAAGTTTGATTTCATTTAGGGAACTTATTCAACCACCCTTCTAAGTTCTAAATCCTCATTCCTTGGTCTAAAATTTGGATGTTGATCATCTAGAATCAAACGTAACTACTTTTTCTTGAACAAATAACTAGTCCTTAAGTTTCTTAATCTTTGCCTCTAAAATCATCATCCTTTGTAGGAGGTCCCCCATATACACTTGAAAATCATCAATGATATCCTCCATTCATTCCACCTAATTTTATAGTACAAAATTTGAATCCATGGAGAACTTATATTTCACACCCAAATTTAGATCTTAAAAGTATGATACATCCATTTTGTTCAAAAGATGATGAGCCATTTTAATCCATTCAATAGTTAGCAAGTGGTTAAAGATCACATTATCAACTTTTAGTAACTAGCCCCATAGTTTTTGCATCTTTCCAGGAGGATTCTCATCATTTGCCTTCGAAGGAATCTCCTTGTTATCATTCAAGTATTCAACCTCAAGCATATCCTCATGCACATCATCATGCACATGTTCTTCCATATTATCATCTCCAACTAAATTTTCAAGTAAATTAGGATTAACAAAAGCACTACTACAAATTTGTCTTTCCTTGCTCTTCTTTTTGTAGACCATGGTAATACACAAGTCATAGGTAGTAAATCATGTGCATGAGTCATGAACCATCATCAACATCAAACTTTTAACCATGGATCTATCAAGTGTTACAATGCCATCCTTAAAAAGCATCATATGGTACTACCCAAAAATCTTGAATCAGCTACAAAAGGAAGATGAACTCAAGTGGACTATTCCTCAATTTTCACAAAACCTATAAGCACATCATAAGTGCACATAGCCTATTAGTCCAAGGCTATGGGTGTAGCAAGTACGCCTAAAGTAATCATATAAGTGATAGACCAGTGAGATGTGCATACATATATAAACAATGAAAGAGCACCAACATATAAATGTAACATCATTTCCTTGAGAGAGCTAAGATGTGCTTCTACTCTTATGCATCTATTCCTAAATCCAATTTTGAAGAGAAGGGTGGTGAATTGAGCCATGAAGGTAGAGCCTCTTGCACAAGCCTACATATCCTTTTGATAAGTTTTACAAAAAAATAATGGTCATATAGTCCTTTGGTGATGGTTAAGATAGCATGAAACTTGTAATGATCTTCACACTTTTCCAACCTTCATTTTGATGGAAATTAATCTTTGATCCACTAAGAAGGCATGTTTTCCTACAAAACATCTTATTGATCTTTCAAACTATTAGGAACATAAATATTATAGAGCTCAACGTCTCATTTTCCCTATGACAAGTAATCCAAATATCTCTTTATTTTTATCAAATCCAAAATTCAAAAATTTTTCTAATCTAATTTTTATTGACTAATAATAGCAACATCTCCATTATTACCTTCATGAGTAGGAGAAAAAATGTACTTTTTAAAATGCATTTACTAATAAAACTAGTATCATGCATTACAATCCTAATATATGGTAGGAAACAAATTTAGGAAGAAATGTTAGTTTAAAAGATACTTCTTGACAATCTTTTCTTGGGACTTACACTGAACATTCCATGATAAAACTAACATTAGGATATAAGGGAGGAGATCCTTGTCCCTGAATTTTTGAGCTCAACTTTTGTCTTATAATCCATGTCACTAATAGGTAAGAAAGCATTGTCCAATGGGAAAGCATTTGCAACATTAGTAGAAGTAGAAAGATAAAAAAATACCTTAGAAATTTTTGAATTAAGATTACAATTTATAGGCCTCTTCTTCTTGCATTGTAGTAAATGAAATTCTTATGCATCAACATTTTTATTTCTAGTCCCTACTAAAATTATAATTTTTTTCTAAAGAGGAATTCTTTTCAGATATAAGAAATTTACTGACATCTTTAGATTTAAAAGGATTAGTAAAATATTAAGAACTTATTTCAAAATATTTTATTTGTGCTTATTAAAAATTACTATTTTTTTCTTTTCGAAATGTTTATTTTTTTCTTATGAATAATATTTTTATTTAGAAGAGGACAAATCTTAATATCACATGGCAACCTTCATGATGATAATACCTATAGCATCCTCATAAATTATAGTATGTAATTTTTTGAAAAAAAACATTCATTATAGTATGTTATGCTTGAAGTTGATCATACTTATGTGATTTAATTACTTGCAATAAAATGATACATTAATTAATTAAGTACATGATATTAAAAAACACTTAAACTAAGTTACAATTAAGAGAATTATAAAACTAATCTAGTGCTACAATGAAGAAAATGGATCTCAATTTTATTATTTCCATGGAAATGTATCCAAGTACATCATCACTCAAATAAAATTTTGTACAATCTATTTAATTCATGCTATAGGTACTCAACAACTATTGCTAACTACTATAGAGATAAAATGATAGAGCTTTCCTAAGGAAATGACCAAACAATACCTTAAATGCAGTTGATGAGTACTTTTATATAGACATTTATTGAGCTTACATCAACATTAATGCATTAATGATGCAAGGCATACCCCTGACACATCAATGTGACTAACTAAAATCAATGTTTATCATCACAACATGATTGATTAGAAACTCATCCTTGAGTTAACAAACTTAGGATCAAGTTAGTTACAAACTTTTAGAAGTGAATTGACTAATGAATTAACTAATTGATTCATGTTTCATATTGTAACATTTATTCATGTTTTTACAAATTGTAACTCAAGACAAAATTGAAAAAATTACAAAAATGGCTAATGACAATATGTACAAAAAGAATAGATAAAGGCATATGCCTTATGTGGTTCTAGGTGGAGATGGCTCCTATAGCTCCTCATGCCTTTGTATGGGTTGTGATAATCCTCTTGTTGCTAATCTTAGCTAAATGCATCAATCAAGGCCTTCATCTTTTCCTCTTTGTCCTTGGAATTATTGATATTCTAAGTTTATTCTCCTAGACTTGCAATTTTATACACATCCCAAGAACAAGACAAGGTAGGAAACATCTCATAAGCATTAATAAACCACATAATGAACTATGCACATTCAATGTCAAATGGCTTCACTCTATTCTTTAGCTCTTAATAGTTACTTATTCTCTTTGCTAGGTTTTCAAGTACTATTTTATAATATTCAAATAATGTATTAAGGACCTCAAGCTCTACATTATCTATCTCCAATTTTTTGTGTGTCTTATTATAAAGCTTGAATACATTTTCATACAACAAGTATGAGCTAGCTACCTACTTTTCTAATTTAGACCTTAACCTCCTAATAATGAGCATATAAATATTGGCATAGTAGAGATTGATCAATTTCATGTATTCAATCATCTCTTCAATTTTTAGCTCTTTCATGTGGATTGTAGATTTGTTATACACATTCAGTTCATCAAAGATAGACTTTCATGCATAATCTTAAAGCTACTTGAGGACTTCATTCATTTTTATTTTGACTAGTTGGATCACTTTTTCATTGATTTCATTCTACATATCCACCTAGTTCTTGTAATGATTCTTAAGTTTTTCATACTTTAAGGTCCCATTCTTCAAAACAACAATTTTAATCACCAACTTTTACCTTATTATGTGCAACTCCGATATGTAGAGATTTCTCTTTTTAACTATCAAGGTTTACACATCCACATTCACTTTTTTCAGTTGCTCTATTAGTGGCTAAGGAATTCTTCTAATTATTCTTTATTCTTTTTAACCTTAAGAAATATTTTATTCTTCTTGGACAAGGTTCTTGTTTTCTCTATGCATATAGGATAGGTTATTGTTTGCTCTATGTAGCATTAGCTCCATTAAGAGATTTCTATTTTTAACTACTAATTTTTGCACATCCATAATCACCTTTATTAGTTTCTACCACTAATGCTTAGGGTAGTCTTCAAATTCTTCTTTATGCTTTTTGACCTTAAAAAACCTTTATTCTTCTTGGCCAAGTCCTTATTTTCTCTATGCACTTAGGCAAGGTCCCTGTTTACTCTATGTAGCATTGCCTTTGCCAAAAATGCATTCTAGATGAATCTCTCTTTTCCCATATTTACATATTGTTCTTTAGCCTTGAGCTATTCAAAGGCCTCATCTCTTGTTAAGCCAACTTGGAGGATAATAAGATTGAACAAGTAATCTTTAAGTTGTAAAAATTTATCTACTAATTATTGGTTCAATGTTGTAGCTTCTTAAATTTATGCTTTTTAATTAGGGGCTTGCTTGGTATCTTGATCAAAGTAAACAAAATTGAAGTAATGTCTTCCAAGATGTCAAAGACATCTAGAATTATTTTTCCAATGTCCACTAATGTGTCCTATACTTCTTCATGATACATTACATTCATGCCCCTTGCATCAATTTCTATAGACATATAGATATCTACCATCATAGAAAAGTTTGATATTGATGTTGTATAAACCTTAATTACATCTCCAATTCTATCTGCCACCACCTCCATAGTTGTTTTTTACTCTTTGTGTGACGTGATCATCACTTATGTGTCTTCTACTTTCTTTAGCATCATAGAAAAATTTGTATCATTATTTGAAATTCTTGCAATTTTTTTGATGGTAGCTATACTACAACTTCTCCTATGGTAGGATTGGCTTCAATAGTAACTTGGCTTATAGTTCTAATCACTTTGTTTAGGTCGATCATTATAGGATAATATTCTATAGATTTACCACCAAGTGCTTGCTGTTATTTACTTAACTACCTTAATCTTTCTTCTGTACTTGGTGTATCATTGGCTAGTAGAGGTTGTGCGTCTTCTTCTTAAACATGAAGAGGTTGCTTTTCTTTCATCATTTATTATCATGATGCAATAATTATCCTTTGATGTATGTCATATAAATAGCAAGTGACTCCTTTCCTTCTATAAATTTTTCTAATCAAGCATAGGAACTTATAGTATCTTCCTTTTCTTTTCATTTTTCTTGAACTACTCCTCTATCTCAAGGAAGATGAGTTAGGGTATGTTGACCAAAAAGTTCCTAATAAGTGCAATACAAGTCCTAGTGAAGAAGGACATTACCTTGATTAGGAGTATCATGGGATTTAGGTTATATAGTTTAATCTTAAAATATACTAGCTTTTCCTAGGTAAGTGCATCATACTTTTTTCAATCTACTCCATATCATCTCTAGGTTCACTCTTTTTCACTCTTAGCATTAGGTGATATGGATACATTTTCTAACTTAACCCTCATATTTGAAAGTCCTAAGGCCTCTACAATGGTCTTTATTAAGTAGAAGATTGTAATATCCTTCATCTTTATAGTGGCATCTCCTTAGCAATTATTCTAGAAGAGATAGGTTTCACCAAGTTACCATTTTTTTACTAGCAGAAATGATGGTCTAAAATGGTGATGATTGTAACTACTTCTAGATTTCTTAGGAAAAAAATTTTAGAAAAGGTCCAAAGTTTAAATTTTGTAGGAATAAACTCTAAATCTCTTTCATTCTAATTTTCTCTAGGTAAGTCTCTATGAAGGTAACATCTAGGCTTGGCCTAGGTCTAGGTACTTCATCTTATCTAGATTGTTCAATCTTTGTAGTTAGAGTCTACTAGATAGATTCCACTTTAGGCTCTCCTCTAAGGAATCTAGTTTTACGTGTGATCTTAGACTCTTACTATGGCTATTCCTGTCTTTAACCTCATCCTCTTCTTAGATACTTCTCCCTTCTTTGAGATGGACCACCTACTTGTGAGCCTTCTTTAAGTGTCATCTACACTCACATGGATGATTAGTCATTAGTCTTTAATTACTACATTTTAAGCATTATTACCCTTAATCATCCTTCATATTTAGCTTAATTTAGAAAAATTTGACTCTAATGCTCCTAAGTGATTATAGTCTATTATTCTAAAGGTCCTAAAATAGCTATTTTAATATTAAATTACTAACTTTTAATTTTTATTCAGTTTTACCTACCATAGTTGTTCAAAACAAGGATTCTTAAACTATTTAAAATCATATATTTCTTGTCCCAATAGTGTAGATCTCGACTCTAGAAGCTCATAATCTTTCGAATAGGATCAAATAGTTTTTTGGTTCACAAGATATTATGCCTAGTAGGTCTAGGCTATTTGGATGGTAAAACTTCCATTGGTAAAATTAACAAAATTATGGAAAATTTTTCTAAATGTCACATGTATATATAGGGTTGGGGAATCATGTTGATGCTAATGCATTGATAAGGATGCATTGATGAAGGAATCCCCTTTGAACTTTGACCTATTTTTTATACATTTTAGAGAAAACTTGGGATTGAAGGAGAGCCATAAGAGGGGTCTAAATATCATAATAGTGAAATCAACTATGAATAATAGTTTGACAAATTAGTAAAACATAATTCTAGAAGTTTTGGGTATTAAGTGAGAGGTTTAAAAATAAGATGAGCTAAACAATTATGCAATTTATGTATGAAGTTGTGCTTGAATGATTTGGGCATGTGGAGATGTGCATAAATTAGATGTTATCTAAAAGTTATAGAAATGAGTTCTTCCCAAAGTACTATGTGGCTTTGATAACTAACCTTAGTGATTATGTGGAGCAAGTTCACTCCATAGTTAAATCACCTTTAACATACTAAATCCATATATTATGTAAAGATAAAATTAATTGCTAGAAAAAAAAAAGAAAACTAGTTATCTTCAATTAATTTATCAGAAGATTACATCAAGGTTCACACAATCCGTAAGCATCCAAAAACCTATCACACTCAAATGATATTTCATAGAATGAGGCTCTACAACTACACATGGTTGTTCTCAATGTAAAGCACAACCAATAGAAATCTCTCCCATAACCCAAGACTGAGATCTCAACTCACAATTGAGATATAAGAGAATAGAACACATATATCAATATACCATAATCTAATCTTGGGGTTGCAATCATCAATTTCCCTCTTCTAATGTGCTCATCCACCCTTCCTTACATAACACTTCTTGCATACCAACTCTCCTTTTTTTCTCATGGATGAATGCATACATAATTATAGAGATCCAAAATCCTAAGAAGCCTTCTATTTGCCTTCCTAGATCCTTTCCACATGGATCTAGAATCTTTCAAATGTTTCCCAATAAAAACACCATGTTAGAGTTGTTTCTGTTCACAAAAATAGATCTCTCTTGTTTCATGTAGATGCCTCCTTTGGACTTGGGACATCTCCACTTCAAGGGAGACATCTATCTTTCTAGGAAGACGTCTCTTTTGTAGGTGCAAAAAATAAAAGTGCTCATTTTGATGTTCAGAGCCTCTGAATGCCTTCCAAAAAGTTCCCATATATCTTGGAAAATCCTAAACTAATCAAAATAAGCCAAAAATACCTCCAAACATGAAAAAACATCCAAGAATCTTCATCATAAAATTCAACAAAAGAACACATGCAAAAACTAGACACACATGTCTAGGTCTTCTCCAAGTGCAAAACCTACAAAAGAAATGTATAGGATAAGCACAAGGGAATCTGAATAGGTGTTCCTACACAAGCTTTCCCACCTTTCAAAAATGTAAATTCATGTGAACAATGGAGTAGCAGTAGAAGTGATACCCCACTTAACAAGTTTTATCTCATGGACACATACAACATCATCAATAGATTGATCCTTCCAATGGATTAAATATTCATGCCTCTTGACTTCCCAAGTGCTAGAATCTTCTCTCCACTTGAGTATGATTGCCTTTGTTTCTATTGAAGGCTTAGACTAATCAATAGCCCCCTTCAACTCATGAATTCTCACTTGTATAGTCTCCTCATCAAATAGTCCATGATAGTGCACAAGATCTGAAATATTAAACACAAAAGACATACCGACATCATTTAGTAAATCAATCTCAAAGGAATTATCATTAATCCTAGTCATGATTTTGAAAGGTCCCATTTTCTTAGCTTTCAATTTGGAGAAGTTAACACCTCCCAACAGCTTCTTCTTCAAGTTCATCCAAACCAAGTCACCAATAGCAAAATTAGGCTATTTCTTACCCTCATTCCTCTTGAAGACTATCTTGTCAACCTTTTTCTTAAGATTTGATTTTACTTATGCATGGATATCCCTCCTCTCTTACACAAAATTAGCATTAAGTTTAGCTTCACCATCAAAGCTCTTCAAAGTATCCACCATCTTTGGACAAAAATTATAATTCACCTTAAATGGGCTTTTTCCAATTGCAACATGATAAGCATTATTATACAGAAATTTAGCATGAAACAATAGGTTTTTCCACTTGTTTGGCTATGCATCATACAAACATATCAATATATTTAGCAAGGACCTATTCACCACCTCCATTTGGCCATTAGATTGTGGATGATATTCACTATAAAAATTCAACTTTATTCCTAAAATATTCCAAAGGGACCTCCAAAAATGACTTGTAAACTTGGAGTCTCTTTCACTAACAATATTCAAAGGAATACCATGCAACTTCACAACATGCTAGAAAAATAAATTTTCAACATGAGAGGCATCACTCACCTTCTTACATGAAATAAAATGTGCCATCTTGAATAACCTATCCACAACAACAAGAATTGCATCATTCCCATTCTTGATCTCTAGAATACTACTTACAAAGTCCATTTACACACTTTCCCATGGANGGAGCCATTGATGAATAGGATAGACCAATGTAAGGACTATCATATTCAAGATGAATTGTTATTTAAGAATGAAAAGGTATTTGCTCCTAATTGTGATTTTAGGAAAAAGATTTTGTTTGAAAAGCATTGTATTGACATGGTTGGTCATATGGGTAGGGCTAAAACATTGGAACCTATGAGTAGGTACTATTTTTAACCTAGTATGATAATAGAAGTTTCAAAATTTGTGAAGGAGTGCTTGACACGTCAATAGTTCAAAGGAAGTAAAGATGTGAATGAACACTATATGCCTTTGCTAATTCTTAAAGGTCCATGGGAAAGTGTGTAAATGGACTTTGTAAGTAGTATTCTAGAGATCAAGAGTGGGAATGATGCAATTCTTGTTGTTGTGGATAGGTTATTCAAGATGGCACATTTTATTTCATGTAAGAAGGTGAGTGATGCCTCTCATGTTGCAAATTTATTTTTCTAGCATGTTGTGAAGTTGCATGGTATTCCTTTGAATATTGTTAGTGAAAGAGACTCCAAGTTTACAAGTCATTTTTGGAGGCCCCTTTGGAATATTTTAGGAATAAATTTGAATTTTTATAGTGAATATCATCCACAATCTAA
>MNCI01016441.1:95827-108982 GCA_015680685.1 Gnetum montanum
CACTCAAACAATCCATCTGGTATTTTGAAAGTTATCTTCCACTCATCACCAAGCCTGATTCTAATTTGATGGTACCCACTCTTCAAATCAATTTTACTAAAAATTTTAGCATTGGTAAGAACATCAAGGAGATCATCCATCATTGGAATAGGAAACCTATACCTCACTATTATCCTATTCACTACCATGAATCAATGCACATCCTCCATTCATCGGTGTCCTTCTTTGGCACTAGCACCACTAGAACTACATAAGGTAAAATGGATTTCCTCACAAAGCCATTTTCCAATAACCCCTCTACTTGTCTTCGTAATTCAACCCTCTGATTTGGTGCCATCCAATAATTTCTTTCATTTGGAATGGTAGCACAAAGAATGAAGTCAATCTAATGCTATATATTTCTCATCGATTTAAGTCCATCCAATTCTCCCTTGAACACCTTGGAAAATTTCTCCTTCAAGCTTAGCACACCTATAGGAAGTTCAAGATGCACATCATCATGGTTATTAGCAACTATTATCATAACAACAAAACCAAAACTAGTATCATCATGTTCCTTAATATATTCCCTCACTCTTAGAATGATTAAGAAAGCATTAAGTGAGTTGTGCTGCCTCACTTGTTTAGCTATCATAGGAATAAAATCATGGATTCCATCAGGTCTAACAACACTCCACACATTTCGTACTCCATCAAACTAAGCACCATTGTCAAAATTCCAAGGTCTACTAAGTATTACATCAACACAATCTATTGAAAGAACATCCCACCTCACAACATCATGAAAACTTCTAATTTAAAATTTCAAAGTACATTTTTTCCTCACCTCTTGGGAAAAATCTTTAGAAAACCCATGCATCTTGTATGTTCTTGGATGAGGACTAATTACCAATCCCAATCTAGCACCTATCCTAGAAGAACTAACACTTTCTTAGACTCCCCCATTAATCAAAACATGAATCCATTTTTCACTAAGTAAACAACTAGGCCCAATCTAAAATAACAATTTCCTATCATGATGATATTATCTATTGATATTTTTGATGAATGCACAAGAATTTAATTTAAAAATATCCTCAATTTTTGGAGCATTAGGATTACCTCTCTAAATATCTTGGCTTAATGTCTCCTCCACCTACATGGTTTGCACATCTTTTCCTTTGGCTGCCATGTGAAGAAAACATTACCATTGCTTGTGTCCTCGTTCTCCACACTCAAAGAACTAAATTTTTGATGAGCTTGTACCTTGACCCCTGCCTCCCTTACTTAGATCCCTTTTGGTTTTACCCTTCTCATCATCTCCTTTAGTCTTCTTATCTTGGTTGTCTTCCTTATCTTAAAATTTTCACTTGGATCCCTTATCAAACCTAAATCCCTTCTCCTTACTCTTAGAATTTTGTTTGCTCCTATTTCCAAATCTACCTAATTTCTTCTCAACCTCGAGTACCAAATCATAAGTCTCATCAAGGTTTTGTGGCTCATAAAAGGATAACTATTACTGGTAAGCCATTTTGAGACCTTGTAAAAAGATTGAATCTTGCTCATACTCTTCCTAGTTTACCTTAGCTTGATGAAATGGATCAAAACATTCACTATAAAATTATTTGACATCCTTTTCACCTTGCCTTAGGAATTTTAACCTCATAATGGTTTCTTGTCTTTGATGAGATTGTTCAAATTTTCTTTTCAACCTATATTTCATCAAATCCCAATCTCTAATAGGCTAACCATTTCATCTTTCATAACCTTCGAACTCATTTTCTCACCATGTAGAAGCCATACCTTCTAATCTAGATTCAACAATAGGTACCCTTAATTTATTTGGTAGCTCTTGCAATAAAAAATGCTTCTCAAATGTCTTCAACCAACTTGCAAAAGCATTTGTGCCCTCTACATTATTGAAAATCTTCAACTCTACATATGGAATTCTTCAAGCATTTTTGAATGCTCTAATAAGCCTTACCTCATCTTCATCATCAAGCTTTCTTGAAGAACTATTAAGCACTGTTGGATCCCTTGGAGTTATTATTTGAGGAATAGGATTCCCTCCCATTGGCATCCTTGGCTGATGATTTCCTACACTCCCATAGATGGATTGACCTTCCTCTCCATCTACTTCATCTCCACCTAGCTATAAAACTTCTTCATTTGAATATACATGTTCTTCACCTCCCCATGTCTAGATATGGCTATGATTGACTTATCTATCCACCTTCATACTAATTTCATCCAATCGAGCAACCATCATCTAGAAGGTTGACTTCATGCTCTTCATGTCCTTATTCAAAGTTGGCACTTGTTTCTTCTTAGGTACCATCTCGAATTGACAGAATCCTAAACCAAAATCTAAGCAATAATAAAACTAGGCTCTGATACCAATAACACTAGAGTAAGTTCACTTCATAATTAAATTGCCTTCAATGTACTAAATCTAGATATTATGCAAAGATAAGATTAATTGCTAGAAAATAAGAAATCTAACTATCTTTAATTAATTTATTAGAAGATTACATGAGGGTTCCCAAAACCCACAAGCATTCAAAAACCTATCACACTCAAATGATATTGCAAAGCATGAGGCTCTATAACCACACAATGCTTGTTCTCAATGTTAGACACAACCAATAGAAATCTCTCCCACAACCTAGGGCTGATATTTCAAGTTAAAAGTGAGATACAAGAGAATAGAACACATAGATCAACATACCACAAGCTGATCTTGGAGCTACAATTACCAATTACCCTCACCCAATGTGCTCGTCCACTCTCTCTTGCACAACTCTCCTTGCATACCAACTCTGCTCTTTTTTTCTCATGGATGAATGAATACATAATTATAGAGATCCAAAATCCTACTAATTTTTCTATTTTCCTCCCTACATATTTTCCACATAGATCTATATTTTTTTGAATGCTTCCTAATCAAAATTCCATGTCAGATTTTTTTTCTTCACCGACATAAATGTCTCTTATTTCATGTAGATGTCTCCTATGAAAGCCCTACCCTTAGAAGATATGTATACTATTTTTGGTAAATGTCTCCTTTGGACTTGGGGCATCTCCACTTCAAGGGAGATATCTCTAGGGATACATCTATCTTTCTGGGAATATGTCTCTTCTACAAGTGCTTGAAATAAAAGTGCTCATTTTGATGTTGGGAGCCTCCAAATGCCTTCCAACAAGTCCCATATACCTTATAACCTTATAAACTCATCAAAATAATCCAAAAACACCTCCGAACATGCCAAAACATCTTCATCATAAAAATTTAGCGTAAGAACCCACATAAAAACTAGACACGTATCTAAGTCTTCTCCAAGTGTGAAACCTACAAAAACAACTTGTAGGAAAAGTATAAGGGAATTGGAAGCATTGTTCCTACATCATTATAAGCCTCATTTGAGTTAATATATTTTAGATTAGATGGTGGATAAGGAGGAGGCCCATCATAGCATTTCATATGTTCACTTAGATGATGAGCAAGGAAAGAAAGCATATATGAAAGGTAAATGACCACTCCATCATGAAGGCCCATGATTAGGGACTATCAATCCTAATGCAACTTGGATCTATAAGGATGTTATCATATTTAAATTTCAACATTTCCACCTATCAAGGACATCCAATGATGATAATTTCCTATTGTTCAACTTGGGTGATTATCATGACCTCAACAAAGCTATTTTCATTCCAAAGGATCATGTTCATGATAGCAAGATTAAACGTATCAAAATGAATGATGTTCTATTATATAGATGATATACCAATGATGATTTCTAGCTTCATGTATAGACATTTAAACATGATTTTTATTTCCAAGTTATCATTAGTAATTGATAGAAGTTGTAGTTATTTCCCCACACCTTCATCAAATAAGCTAAAATCTAGTATAAACCCTTACAACCTAAGTCAATTTAAGCACAGGAGGAAATTATTAAAAATTTTCTTAACCTATGCCTGCATTTCCAACATCCAAAAGAAAATGGATGGATGGAGGAAAGAATCCTATAAATCAATGGACATGACCATAGAGAGATATATTCAAACTACTCATCATTGTCTAAATCATGACTTTAGCCAAAGAGAGCAACTCATGCATATTGTGAAATGCTTAAGAAAGAAGACAAGGGAGAAAGTGGATAAATATGCAAAGGGTTATGTACAAAAAAATTTAGTGATCCAAATTAAAATTCTCCTAGATACTATTAAGGCCAAAATAATCAAAGGTACTATCAAAAGTCCTTGTACTATCAAGGCCTGGGCAAATGATCAAGTCAAAATCCGTAAAGCCTTGGCAAACTTGGCCCACTAGGTAGACTAAGTTTGGGATGTAATGGATACGAAATTATCCACTACCCTCAAGGATCTAGAAGGTAGAATGATTAAGATAACAAAATTCATTGTACCACTAGGCTCAAAAAGAAGTATTAGGGCAAAGATACATAGAAGCTTTCTTCCTTCAAGGGTATAAAAGAAGGTTTAGATGAGGCTTCCTTAACCTCCAATGATGAGAATACCTATGAGTATTATGTAGATCCTCATGAATGGTAGACTAAGTTTATGTATACTCCATGGAATAAGTAAATGATGTTATGGCTACTTTGGTAGGATGGTCATACCCTATCTATTTTTTTAGTAATCAAACTAGAAAATATGATAGAAGATAGCTTTCCTATCATCATGGGAAGAGCCTAGTTGAGCATCATTAATGCCAAGTTAATTTTCCAAGACCTTCATTTTGAAATTGGTAGGAAATATGCAACTGGAAAGACACAATATAAGTAGATCTCATATGATCCTTTCTTGTATTATGTTAAGCATAATTGCATATTGTTGTGTCACAAAGCATCTTTGTGCCTTCAAAGACATAAACTTCCTTAAAGAACATTTCATCCATGAAGCTACACATTAGGTTTTTAAGAGACCAATCAATGCTATTATCTTATCTTATGCCAAATCATCTAATTCAAAAAGGGATAACATAATGAAGGTAGATGTGGTGGTGCAATATGATCCTAAATTCTGGAGGTCTCTTAATTTATCTTAGGATATTTCTACATCATTACTTGAACTCACACCACTTCTAAAAGGCTTGGAATATTTTTTCATTATAAATGGTCATCCCATCATCATCCATTCCTCTCTAACAACCATCCAAAAGGTTGAATTTAAAAAGGCAGTTGTAAAGTGAAAAAGAGCCTTTCCCTAGTCCCTTGATAAATTCATGGGAATCAATCCTTCAAATAGTTAACACCACATATATACAAATGTGAGTGTTAGATCTTGATAGATAGTTTAATGTAGACTAAATTCAAATATTTAGGACATGGTAAAAGGTGAAATCATCCATCTTCTATGGGCTACTTTCATTGCTCCTATCTCTAATAGTGAGTGATCAATTTGACTATAGCTACACCTAAGAAGGAAAACTAATGGAGAGTATGTATCAACTATAGATCACAAAATGCTATCACTTTTAAGGATGATTTCTTGTTGCCATTTTTGAACTAGGCATTGGATAATATCTCTATCCAAGAATACTATAGCTTTTTTTATGGCTACTCTAGTTATAATCAAATCAATATAGCACCAAAAGACCTAGCCAAGACTATCTTTATCTATCCATGGGGAACCTTTTCTTCTAAGCATATGTCCTTTAGATTATGTAATGAACTAGTCATGTTCCAATGGCAATTAATGTCCATGTTTCAGGATTACATCAACAAGAATATAAAATTCTTCATGAATGACGTTTTCACTTATGGAAAATCATTTAATGAAATCTTGGATCAACTTGAAGTTCTCTTACATTCATATTGCCAAGTAAACTTAAAGCTAAATTTGAAAAAGAACTAGCTGATGATGACTACGGACATTATTCTTGGCCATAGATTTTTAAAAAAGAGGATTGAAGTTGATCTTGACAAGATCCATACCATTGAGAACATGACATAAATGCCCATGATAGTTAAATAGAGGTGATCTTTCTTGGGCCATACTAGTTACTATCATCATTTTATTAAATATTATTCTAGAATAGGCAAGACTTTATTTGAGCTCATAAAGAAAAATTTTCTATTCTTGTGGAGTAAGAATTATGAAAAGGCCTTCTAATATTAGACGTAAAGGCTAAGACAAACCCCTATGTTGCAAAGTCCTAATTGGATTCAACCCTTGTACATGATGAAAAATGCTTCTAACTTTGCATTGAGGGATATTCTAAATGATTTGATGAAAAAAAGAGATCCTACTACATCCACTATGCTAGCAAAAGCATTATGAGGCCTCAGTTAGACTACACCACCACAAAAAAGAAGATGATGACCATTGTTTTTGCACTTAACAATTCAAAAATTATGTATTGGGGTGAAAAATCTTCATTCACACTGATCATAGTGCTATCAGGTTCCTCATTAATAAATCAAGTGTCAATCCTCATGTGATACAATGGCTAAATCTCTTACAATAATTTGACCTCCATATGATTGACTATAAGGGAGTTGATAACATGATGGAAAATCATCTGTCACAATTACAAATTGACAACAAGGAAAAAGATGTTCTTTTCAATACAATTCTAGATGATCACATTTTTAAGGTCATTCTTAAATCGAAGAGTGGATGTTAATGCCCATGATATGAAAATATTCTCAATTACCTAGTGGCCCAAAAGCTTCCTTTTGGATGTGACAAACATAAGATCCAATGATTTCAATACTAGGTAAGTCCTTGGTTATCAAAGAGCATCTCTACAAGTGATGCCCTAATGGCCATGTATAGTGGTGTGTTCCTAATGAAAGCTAAGGTGATATCTTGGCTCACATGCACCATGGCATCTATGGTGGGCACTATGCTAGAAAAAGAACCATGATAGAGTTATTGCTTGTCAGGTATCTTTAGCCCACCATGTTTCATGATGCTCAATAGTCCATGCATTGCTACAATAATTGCTATCATGAAGAATATATGTCCTCACATATGGAGAAACCATAGCAATGGATACAACAATTGGAGCCCTTTGACATGTGGGGGGTTGACTTTGTTAATTCCATCTCTCTTACCTCTAATAGAAAAGCATACATTATTGTATGTGTTGATTATTACACGAAGTGTGCATAAGCTACTATTGTTAAGGACTGTTCATCTATCATTGTAGCCAAATTCCTTTAGAACAATGTACTCTAAAGATTTGAAATCCCATGAATCTTGATCTTTAATAATGGTACATATTTTCCTAGCAAGGTTTACAATAACTTATTAGAATCTTATGGAGTTAATCATAAATTAACTTGACCTTATCATGTGTAGGGAAATGATCAATTGGAAGTCACTAATTGTGAAATTTTTAGAATACTTAGGAAAATGATTAGTATGTACAGAAGAGATTTGACCAACAAGCTTAATGATATGCTTTGGGCTTATTGAATGACATGGAAAACTCCCATGGGATATACTCCATTTGAGTTGGTCCATGAACAAGTTCCACGACTTCCTCTTAATCTTGAGATTTTGCTCAAAAAGATAGGCTAATTAACTTCAACCTTCTTGATGAAAACTACAGAATCACCTTGATGTATAGTAAATTGAAACATTCTTACACCAAGGCTCACCATGATATTCACACCAGAGATTTTTATTTCAAAACTAGAAATAAGGTCTCTATCTTAATCCACACCACTTCACCCATTTGGATGAGTTTCAATTTTAATGGAAAGGACCATACATTGTCCACACTAGTGAACAATCTCAAGCAGTCCATATTTATTATCCTAATGACCTAGATAAAAAATTTTTGATTAATGGGCAACACCTGAAGCATTATAGAGAATATCTTCCTTCTTTAAGGGTACCTAATANATTTTGATTAATGGGAAACATCTGAAGCATTATAGAGAATATCTTCCTTCTTTAAGGGTACCTAATACTCAATCTTGTATCTTGTACTCATAGGTCTATTAAGTGATAGATATGGATCAATTATGAGGAAGAATTCTCCATGACATGTGAAATTTTTTTTCATTCTATTCTATTATTTTGCTTATGTGTCTTGATAAAGTTTGTATGTTTAATTAGTGCTATTTATATTTTTAATCTTAAAAATCAATCATTCATGTTTTTTCCTTTTGTTAAGTATGTTTGCATGTGTATGCGAAAAATAATTAATGTACTTTATGAAAGCTCACCTAATAAGCCAATGTTGGATGGGTGAGTTATAAATACAATGATGATGTAGGAGTGTCAAATGGTCCAATGTGTAGCCTTGACCAATGGAAATTTGATGTAACAAAATTCATCTACCCATTTTCTTCTATCCATCATTAGTGAACTAGGCTTATATTCACTACAAGCTATTGAAGTTGATGCTACAAGGACCATGGATAGGTGGTGGGTCCACACATTAGGGTGTGAGCTTTAGATTTCTAGAAGACTGCTTGATCACTAGAAAGAAAAGGATGTGCTATCAAGGATCCTTGTGACCATTGAATGGATATAATTGATGTGATTAGAACAAGGTGCACATGTTCTCTTGCATGGAGACACTAGTTATAATAGGTTAAGGATCTTAAAAACCTATTTGTGTCATGTGATGAGGGATGAATTTTCCTATCATGCATGTCAAACACTCTAGATAGTGATCTAACACTCTAATTATTCCCATAACCCTCATGCAACATCAAAAGACCTCTTCTCATAAAAATAAAAATGAAAAAAAAAAGACTAAGAGAAAATNTGTAATTGCTCAACTCAAAAAAAAGAAAGTAGTGAATCAATATCCATGTGATCCTTTTTCATGTTCAACCCATGGTCTAGATCACTTGAATTCTAATGTAATAGTTAATGAAAATCTCATAATTTATTCTTACTTATGATCATGAAGTCCCAAAAGTCTCTTTCTTAGGAAATTTTGGTGACATCTATTATTGCTTCCACCCAATTCCTAAATTCATTTGCTTTTTAGGGGTCAAAATTTCTAATTGTTAATCAAAATCATGATAATATCCATTGTATCTTGGTCATGGTTTGTAATCTCTATTAGAATTGAAATTGATAAATGTAGCTAGAGGAATTGACAACACGATTTTGTTAGAGAAAAATTCAAGGAGCCTATTGTACATTTGTTCATGGATGAATGAAAACCAAACAAGAATCTTAACTTCTAGATTTCTTGTGATGTGCTAAATTAGTTCAATTTCCCAAATGATTAAGCCATAGAATAACCAAGACTAGATGACACTAGTGGTGATTGGTTTAACCTTGAAGTTAGAATGGAAATTTAGAGAACTAGCATTATCATATGAAAGAGTAACAGTGATGGGACATGGTGGATCTCTTGTAGTATGTCAGACATGCTTACATGCTCTAAAAGCTAATTGAATGATTGATTGGAAATATAGTAATATTGCACACTCTATCCCCTTCTTATCCATCATGCATTCTCCATTCATTTCCATTCCATATCTTATCCATTATTGTCTATTATAGGAAGTCAACTAGGTAAAGTGAAGGATAGGATTTTTCATCCAAGGGGATGGACTTGCATTGGATGCTAATGTCTCATTGGTTATTGAGAATCCATGGATGTCCCATCAAAAAGTTTCATAATGACAAAAATGGTAGAGGTTTGCTATGAGGAGAATCCACTTATGAATCCTTGGTGACATGGCATTATGAGCAAGTAAGCTCAAACTTAACTCTTAGGATGGTGGTGGTTATGTGGCATAAGGTACTCAGTTGATCTTCTATATGTGTGGTTATGATGTTATGAGCCTAATGACTTAGCCAAGACTACTCTTTTCAGTTTCATCTCTTTCTTAGGTATTTGATTATATTGATTTGGTTTAGTATTGGTATTTAGACTCTTTTTGGTTTATTACCTCTCATTCTTACATTTGTAGTTATTGTGTCGATGTTCCCCAAAGCATGCCATCAATTAATGTTATCCAAGACTAATGTCTTCTCTTAGTCATGGAGGAGAGACACCATTGGATGTGTTTTCTAGTCTTGTCTTATTACCATACCTTTGTACATATTTAANGAATTAAAGAGGATATAGCAGAGATCATCCATCACACCAAAGGCATTCCTAATTCCATAGGCATGCTAGGGATGCTTCTTGCTAGTCATCATACCTTGACCTCTTTCTTCTTAAATTGGTAGTTTTTTAATGAGTCCTATGTTAAAATATTTGCATAATTGTATTCCTCTGCATTAACCTTGTCATATTTCTAGTCTTATGTTAAATCTAAGGAACTAGATTTATCTAGTTGTGGAAGAATGACGAAGGAACTAGGGGCAATTTATATTTTGTTTATACATCATAGATCTAGGAAAGTATTTTTTGAATCCAATGTTTATAGTATAGTATGTTTAGTTGAGGTTATTAGTCCTCAACAATGTATCCTTACCTCTTGTATCATACTTCAAGGTTTCATGCCTAATTCCAAGTCCTTTAGGATGATTCTAACTTTAATCAAATGTCCTAGGATCATTCCAAGACATGCTTTTAAGCTTCAATTTGTTCTAGCAAGAAAGTAGTTAATTGTGGCTAATGAGGGGGTGTTAATTACCCTACACCAGTGCACCTCTTACATTAGTGTAGGAGCACCTGTGCATAGTCTTGCCTAACCCTTCTTACCTATAGTGTAACTATAAGTATCAAGTATAGCGTCAACAAGCCTCCATTGGCATCTAGACACTAAAGAACACTCTTTGTTCCCATGTGAAAACTAAAAGTACTTGAAGATATTTCTCACAAAATAAGAAGTATTACATAGTCATTTCTCAGGCTTGTGGCATTTGGTTTTGAGAACAGCTCTTCCTCCCTTAGGTACGTTAATGTCCTTTTATGTTTTTATATGTGTTTCAAGTCATCACTTTCACAAGTGCAACTAAACTCTATTAGAGTGCTACCATGCTTACGTAACCCATAACCATTTGGTCAATGCAAAGTCTAGTATTTGCATAGTGAATAAAGCTTATGATTTTTCCTCATTTTACCATTTAGGCCTTAAAAATTAACATACAAAAAACATTATAAATCTTAAAATCATAAAAATATTTATTTATTTATTTCTCATTTTCATAAGCTACAATCATGCAACCTTATCTAAGAAGGTCACAACTATATGACATGGTGTTGGATCATCAAGGTTATGACTAATAGCCATTTTATTACATTTTGTATGTGTTTTTTTACCTATTCCTTGAGGTATTTTGACACATATGTATCTATGTGAATGAGCATTCTTCTTATCACCAAGTGGGATTATGATGCATGTATGTTTGTTATCATTTTTTCTTTATAACTATGAAATACATAAAAATCATAGATATTTTTTTCTCTTTTTCTCCATGGTTTCATAGAACTAAATTGTATCATATGTATTATAATATATTTTACACATTTTTGAACACAACAACATGTGCAAGCATTCTTGAAAATCCACTTAACATCATCTTTGAAGCTTTTGACTGGATTGCACTAGGATTCAAATGATAAATCCCTTAGTCCAAAACTAGCAAGAGTCCTATCAACAAGTATCATGGAGGACTTGCAAGTGATGTTATGAATATGCATTTTAACCTCCCTCAAAATTTATGATGTTATTCATATCTAGCTATTTAATTTAGTTATCTCTTTGATTCCTAGTAAAAATGCATATTGCCTTTCTAATGTTGATCAAGCTCATTGTAGCAAGTAATGGTTCATCATAATCATCATGATCCTCAGGGTCCTTATCATGATTATGTCTCCCTTAGTGTTTCCTACTATGCCTTCATTCACATTGTGTCCACCTTCTTACTCATGTCTATCACTCTTTTGTTATCATAGTGATGGTCCCTTCGATTACATTTACCTAATCTATGATCATTACCTATCCTATCTTGGCCACATTAACCCTTATTAAAGATTGAAAATGAGGATGAAAAGGATGAAGATTGAAATCTCAAAAATTCATGCTAGCTAGATCTCTTCTATTAACCATTTTGATATTCTCTTGATTACCTACTAGAAGACATCAATATTCAAACCCTCCTTGTATTAGATCTCATTCTCTTCTTGTCTTGGTTACTTGCCAAGGTTGAATATAACCATGAATAATTAATGTCATCTTTGATAAGGGGTAACGGATTTTGACATTAAGATTTTCCAAATTAATAGTTAGTATTTTCTTTTTATAACTATGATGTTAGTTAAATAGAAGTTCCTTTTCTCTTGGAAGCTTCATGGCATGTCTCCATAAAATAGTCCTTTTGTAGTTAAGCCTTAGTGGGCTAATAGGACCTAGATATTTCATCACCTGCTTTGTAGTTTGGAGATACTACTTCAAGTTCAACCTTCATTTATGCTATCATAAGCATTGATGAAACTAAGCAATCAAGTGGTAACATAATATTTTCTTTCAAGTTCCTCCACCATAGTTATTCATCTTAATGGAGAATAAAAATATAATCTATATAATATGGGTTTGAATGATGATATACCATCTTTAGTTATTGTGGCACTTCATCTTGATTCTTAATGTTTCTATCATGTTATTTTTCTAAGTCATTAACAAGTGGAAAATCTATCTTGAGAGAAGAAGACATTTGCAATTTATAAGTGTGTCTTTAAGTAAAATATTATTATTTTCAAATGATTCATCTTTTTAGGCTCTAACAATAAATCTTGAATAATTCTATCTAAAATACTAGTACCAAGCCTCAGTAATAAAACCCATGATGAGTGATCAAGTAGATCCTATGCTCAAGAATATAGTTCATAATCATTCACATACAATGTGTTCAAATTTCATGGATTAAGACTAATTTAAATAGCTTAGATAGCTAGGCATTATGTCACTGGTTATTGCCTTCCCAATTACACATTTATAGCCTTAATTCTTATAGTTAAATGTGATTGAGACACATGATAAGAATATTATTATTATATGAAAATGTTAAATTTCTAGTCTATTTAATGTAATGATAAAAAATGAATCTAATTTAGCTTAGACATAAAGCATCTATTTCCAACACATTCTACATAAGCTATCAAGAAACTTATAGCTTGTGTATAAGAAACTTACATAAGCTATCTTGATGTTCATGTTCTTCATCCATAATAACGGTTTTCTTGGACTCCTCATTAAGGCTAAGTAAGGCCTTTTAATG
>MNCI01016452.1:4193-17048 GCA_015680685.1 Gnetum montanum
AAATATACACATAATTTTATTAAAATGTAAAAATTCGTAAAGTTACTAATTGATTCTATATTTAAAGCTAGTTTCTTTTTCGCAACTGACTATTTGCCATTTCCGTTGCGTGGCCGTTGCCTTCATGTTCCCCCGTTTCCATTTCCAGTAACTACTTGTTGGCTGATTTATTTAGTAGCAGAGTAAAGATGCCCAACCATAAAGCTTAGAGAGGCATGGGCAAAGTCAGAGTAGCTGCATGGTCCCAACAGGGGTGTTGCCATGGAGGTTGACTGTAAGCAAGTTGAAGGGACGTTGATCGTCACAGTCTACATTATCACCGAGGGAGATTGCCAGAATATCACAGTATCGTAGGTAGAATTCAATGCAGTCATCCTGTCGATCATTAAAGCCAATTCCACATTGGAAGTTGCCATTGATGATGTTGGTGGTGAGGCCATAGCCAGGAAACCGTTTGGCTACTATGTCGTTAGCCGTAGGAGTCAAGTCATCGATGATAACGTCATGGCAGGATGGCTTCGAACATTGCAGAGTCATCCAGAAGCAGATGACCATCTTGAACGAGACAACGGGGTCTGTGGCAACCAGGTCAAGATTGCTGAGCAGGTCCAGACCCAGAACTTTACTAGCAAGTGTAGTTGTAGTTCCATGATAGCTCTTATTACTTCTGGCCCTCCACACACTTGTGTCTCATTGTGTTATAGTAATCAAGGCCGGCGTATGGGTTGACCTACGCATCAACCAGCCACCTGATCACATTAAACAAATGCTCTCAAAACATATATTGGTTTACGGATTTACACATGCTAATAGAAGCTCGATAAATATAACAGTAACAAATAGCAAGGGTGCAAGTTAGAGAATGAAAATATGTATAGGTAGCGGTGGTTTGGTGGGTAGTCTAGCCAAAAGAGGCAACGAGCTCCCTCTGTCTGGTTTCAACGTCTCCATGTGTGCCCAATTCTGGGAAGTATTTAGTAGCATCGATGAAGGAAGAGTAACTGTAGAAGCCTTTGGCAGGGCATGCTAGGTTGTTGCAGAAAATAGCATTACATTGAATGCCTCCTCCATGATGATATGGGAGACTCCATACTCCCCATCAGAAACCACCACAGTTACCACCATGGCCAGAGCCAAACCAGCAACTGCAATCTACACCATTGCACACCAATGCACCTTCTTGGCATTGCCATTCTTTGCCATCCTTAAGAAGATCAACGAGCAATTGCAATCCACACCATTGTAGGCCACTGCACCTTTTTGGCACTACCATTCTTTGCCATCCTTAAGAAGATAAAAATGTATGGGTATGTTTGTTCATGGAGTTCCACTCAATCTCTATCTCTATTTATAGGCATTGAATTGGAGTGCAGTGTTTATGAATGTGACACAATAGGTGTCGTCCATTTCATGGATAACGTGATTCATCGCATCTAGGAAGAGTGTGAATTTGATGGCAATCTAGTGTGAATTTGACGGGAATCTGGTCTAGTCAAAAACAGAGAGAAGGGTAGTTTTGAAAAGAAGATTATTTCTTTTTGTGAAAATGGTAGATTGTTTTGATGTACAGACAATCTTGCACTAACACACCTCCCAAAAGGTGCTGGAAGCATGCGAAGATTTTGTTAGGCTACATGGTCATCTGTCCTGGGCCTTAATGCAATATTTACCTATGGAGCAAACAAAAGTTGGTCTTAGTGATCCAGAGGTACCCAGTAAAAAGATAACACTTATGTTTAGGACATCACTCTTGCATATTCTACCTATTGTATAGATGAAGGTTCTTCTACTAACCCAAAGTTTCCATATCATTAAAAAATCACCCTATCTTAAACATTAACTATGATAAAACGAAATAAGCATGCTTCATCCACGTCGTGAAGAACGTAATCCTACACCGCCGCTAAGATGCTGCTAACATTGCAAATTTTATTTAGCCTTCCAAAGGGAAAACATTCCATTATCCTGTTTATAGCAAAAATTTGGTGCATAGTGATAAACTCACTATGCACCAAAGATTCACGATTCCCAAGAAAATATCACGAACCATTAGCGGTGGATTCGGACACGCGTACAAAAGCGTGTAAAATCCGCATTGGGTATATAAATTATAATTTTTCGTCTGATTTTCAACTCAACCAAAACATTCATTGTCGATTAAAATCTGACCCATTTTTGGCTACAAATCACGTCCAATCTTACTTGTTTCCTGCAAATTGCATCCACGTCCAACATCTTTTATTGTATTGACAGATGCTCCTCCTATTCTGCTATTGATATAGATTTGGATGCTTCCACAGACTCTCCAAACGCCTTATTTCTCTCTTTCAGCTCTAAAATTCTTTGCCTTAGCTTCAATTTTTCATTTTGCAGGCAGTGACGAAGGAGGAGATGAGCATTTCTCGTGATGAAGGGGGTCTCATTCGCCCAGTCTGATTTGGGTGACTGGGTAGGAGACTTGCCTTTGGAATTACCTATTGATGTGGCCTTACAGAATGCACTGCATCTATCATTCTATACTTTTCATCTTTTTAACTCATCGTCTTTCTTTCCTAGGAAAATTGATCGTTTCCTTCCAGTGAATCTGGACGGAGTATCTCCTCGCTTGCCAAGCCTGCATAGGCACGCATTGCAAGTGGTTCTCTTCGATCCTTAATTCTAGTTTTTCTTCTTAAAAAATTTGGATGATATTTCTTACGTTCTTTAAATGTGAGCGCTACATGCCTTAGCTTTGTAAGCTTAGTGCACCGGCAACACAGCTTGAATTTTTCTGCTGAACGTTCACTCCTGGTTTGATAAGAATGCACTCACCTTATTTGCTTCTTCCCTCATTGTTGTAAATATTTTTCTCCATCTCTATTGTGATTCGTGAGCATGAAATCCACTTTTCTTCCCCTTTTGTCTTGCTCTTCCGATTTGCATGAGAACACATGCTCTTCTGATCTTTAGTAGTGGATTTCAGTGGATTTTCATATCAATTGAGTTCCCTATTTTTCTTAGATTTACCTCCTTGATATTCTTTACTTTTCATTTTAGTTTATTTAGTTTATTTTAGAGAAAAGATTTTTATTTAGTGGATTGGTTTCATATTTTTATTCATGGGTCATGGCCATCTCATGTTGTGTCTCTGGATTCATGTAACAGTCATGATTCCGACGAGTCATAAATGCACATAACCTATGAGGGAAGGGAATCAGTTGGTTAAAAAACTGCTGTCAGGCCTCTCTCCCTCTGCATGTGCAAACAGAATAGTCTAAGCATACACTTGTTCAAAGTTCAAACAAAATTTTAGCACCATATCCTTCCCAAGTTTTTCTGGAAGCCCTGGTCAACATCTGTAGTCAAACATGCAAGAGGCATGAACTCAACCCACAACAACAAATTCGAAAACTCCAAAGACCCACCTCTGAATCTCCTACTATCCCAACTTTATAATGTGAGTCCATAAACCCAAAATGTGTCATAAACTTGCCAAGAGCATTACTAACAGTGCAGAAAAAGATAGAGCTGTGAAAATGGTGGTGGGGAAGGGATTTCTAATATTAAAATCTGATAAACTTTATTGGCTTATATGCTTGGTATTATTTTTCTATGAAAATGTAGCAATATTTTATGTGGCTGGACTTGATTGTCAGGGGTGACCCTCATGCCTTGCCTATACCACTCATCCAAATTATAAATAAATAGCCGGTCCCCACTTCAAGCCTCTAAAGTCATTTTTTTCCCCTTTCTGACTTAATGCATGTTGCAACCTATTGTTTATCCTCTGAAGTTATTTTCTTTCCTTGCTGATTTAATGCATGTTGCAACTTACTGTTTATCCTCTGAAATTATTTTTTTCCCTTTCTGATTTAATGTATGCTGCAACCTATTGTTTATCCTCCTACAATAGGTTGTCTGAAGTACATTTGTTTATGATTTTCAGTTTTTTTTCTATTTCTTATTCAAATTTAATCTTGTTATTTTTAAATTTATCACTATTTTGTATTTTTAATATTTTTCCCTGACTCTATTATTGTTTTGCATTTCCAGATTTATGTCATTGAATAACATTTTAATGTTAAAGCTTTTAAAACTTTTTTTCTAAAAGCTCTTTGCTAGCAGAAAAAGAACAAATAAATACCATTAGTTACAGTAATTTGGCTCTTAAACCTTCAAATGAGTTTGTTTATTGATGAAGTTTTGAATAATTTATAAAATGAATTTTTTAACAATGCAAAAATTTATGTAGGTTTCATCTTTTTCTGCTGCTTAAAGAAATTGGTCAACATATTCTTTTATTCATCAGATCAAAAGAAATTGTCTAACTCCAAAAAAGAGCTAAAAAATTAGTATCTATAAGTAATCACCTAATCTTCGTTGGGATGTAAATCTAGAAAATGATGATGTTCCAATAGTTGATGATAGAGAAAGTTATTCTACTAACTTAGTTGATGTTCCTAGAGCAATGAATCTTAATATTGATGATTCAATCCTTGATGAAAATGATTACCATGCAAATGATATTAATGACATATAACAAAATGAAATAGGTTTTACAAATTTACTCTTTAAGGTAGAGCAAAGAGAAAACATAGGCTAAAATTAGAATTTGAACAATGTGATAATTTCTAAGCTTCGGGCAAAAAACTCTTTTGTGATTTGAAAAGAGATAATTTTGTAACATTATCATATATATATATATATACCTGATAATGCTAAAATATTTTATAACACACATGAGACTCAATACTTAATGTTTCATTGCAATCTTTTATGCAATTTTTAAGCATGAACAATATTTTGAATTCACATTGTACTTGTTCTATATTCCACTGCAGACAGTAAAATTTGGGCCAAAATTCCACTGCAGCAAAGGGATGCTTTAAGGAATACTCTCCCACTGACACCATTTCCACGGGCTGCACCGGGCCTTGTCCCTAACGACTCTGCAGTCGCTGCAACTTTCCGTTTCTTCTTTTCGCGTGAGTGGATGACGAACCTGCCATGCATGCCATCTTTTCGGGAAAACACCTGCAGAACGCAAATTGCAGATTCTCTGCAACGTGGGGCCTAGTCTGAAATTACAGCGTAAAAAAAATGGTTTTTAAATTCAAGCTCTCAAACCACGTCAGACATTACGGTGCTTACCGAAGGTTGAGATTGCCGATTCTGCGGTTTCCATGAACATCCATCGTCCTGTTTCCATGAACATCCATCGTCATGTTTCCATGTTCAGGCATTCTTTCCACACATGAACTTATAGGTTGGGTCCTAGATGATCGTTGTTGTTCTTAGGCAGTACCAGAGATTTCCTCACCACCATAAACCCAATAAATTCAAAGTACCGATTTCACACAAATCCTCAAAGATAAAATTAAACCAACAACCGTAATTCCGTCAAAACTAAAAATAATAATTAACCTATGATCTCAATTCTTATGTTTTTTTTTCTTGTTTTCTTAAGAAAAGAGAAAACTCCGTTCATAACAGTTGAGGATGGCCGAACGCATAAAAGGCTTACTGTTTTAACAGGTTACATGTCCTGTAGGAGGTCAATCCGCCAACTGCAAATGTTGGCTATGGAATCCTTGTATTTCATATGGTCAAAACAGTTTTTATGGTATCAAAGAAGCATCACTTAAATCATATTTATTTATTGATTTAGACTGTGTGAAAAATGGGAAGGCAGAGGGAACACACAGGGGAAAAAAAATGGAAAGTTCTCTCCACATTTAACGGAGGAGGATTCTGAAAACCAGTCACATGGCCTCCGGTGGAAGTTGAATTTTTATCGTAAATGAATTGTTATGCAAGCTTTGATTTAGTTTACCTTTAATGTTGGATGGTGTGTGTTTTTTTAAGTTTTTACATAATTAACTGCTAGCTTTCGAGGGCGCCACGGACTTGGCTCTTCCTTGGTTTGTCTTTTATTTTTGTCTTGCTTTTTGAGAGAAAAAGGTGGNCGAGGGCCCCACGGACTTGGCTCTTCCTTGGTTTGTCTTTTATTTTTGTCTTGCTTTTTGAGAGAAAAAGGTGGTGGGTGAATTTTTTATTTTTGGTGGGGAGTTCACTTGTGATTTTGTAATCTTGGCTTTACTGCCTTAGATTTGTTATTATTTTTTATATTTTTTCAAGATTTATGCATGTCATGGTAAGCAGCAAGTCATGCGGAGTGTTTAATTTCTCCTTCCAATTACGACACACTCACAACAGCATCATCGTGTTTCATCAATTTTGAAATACTGATAATGTCTATTCCTGCACTGACCGGGATCCTGTGCACATAGTTCGGTGTTGTTTATCCACATACATCCTTTTTCAACCACTCAAAGCCTCATAATTAAATTGAAAGAAAAGAAAAGAAAAAGATTTTGGGGAATGCTTGGTGTTAGATTTAATGGCCAATATCACATAGGTGAACCCGTTTAAGATGAGAAAATACTCCAGCCTCAAAATTATGAATTACAACTATTAATTGTAGATACAAGTAATGTTCAAATTATTGTTAGGCAAAAATTAAAATTGCTAAGGTACATTTTTTTCTTTTAAGTTCTTTTTGAAAACACGTTGGTGAAGAAAACTAATAGGTTGCCTTATAGCCTTTAATATAATATATAGCCTCTTTCCTAATCAACACAATAATTCAGCTTGTTGCAAAGTTGTTGCTTGCAATTTCAATGTCTATGTCTCGTTTTCTTTAATAGTTTTTTAATGTGTAGAGATGTTAATAATCTTGGCCACATAAGGGCATAGGCAATGTTGATATCAACATTATCTTGAACTACTTGTCATTTTTAGAAATGCTTTCACTTTATAAGGTAAGGATCATAGTAATAAATTCAACCTTTCTATGATACCAATTTGTTAATTTACACTTTAATTAACTAAACATTAAGAATAACAAGTAGCAACAAAAATAGAGATTCAATCATGACATCAAAAAAATATACCATGAATACAAGAGATTATCCTATGGAAACCATATGAAAACCCAAACAATTGCACTATATTCTAGTAAGCCTTAATTCTAACCAAGTGTTACAAGAAAAGAAAATAAATTTAATGGCTTAATGTCTTAAGGATTTGATGTCTTTTTTACCTACTTTTAGTAATCATATAACGAACTACTTATATAGTGAATATAATGCCTTGCTTGAATAACTCCAAATTATGAAGTTACAATTCATAATTATCAATGGCAATTTGTAGAAACCTGCTACAAACATGTATAATTTCAAGTTACTAAATTGAAAATTAAAAATTAAAAATTGAAAGGCTTTATTCTATTTTAAATACATCTTAAAAGGATTATAACATCAAAGAAGCTTTTACAAGCTTTTAACATGTTTTTGATGGGTTTGAAAACCTAATTAAGGAACTCCCTCAAGTTTGAAAATTCTAACTTAAAAAGTTGTACCAATTCTTTAGTTTGAAAGCCATATTTAAGTCTTAATAAATTAAAAAAAATAAGCAAGACAAACATGTTCTTCATCCTCGAGTACTACCTCTACTCAAAATCTACATATTAGCTAATAAGGACCCATAGGAGTATGATTACAACATTGATTCACTATGCAATTGCAATTGACATATAAATAGGCATTTGTGTTGATGAACATCCTTTGACCTAATGTGAAATTTTTTTTTCTCCTAGCTATTTCCACATGCTCTTAAGATCTCTTTCATATCATTTTTTTAAATTCCTTATGTTTCATATTTAAACCTTTGTCTTGAATCTTCTATGTCTGAAGCTATTTTTCCCTTCATTAAATCATCCTTTATGTTGAGTTGTATTATAATTAATTTAATGGACTCTAAGGGTTTCAAGTGCATACTTGTGTACCATTTATTTTGCATTTTATTTTTTACTAAGAGGTTTTGAATAATACTAGATTCATCATTACTCATAATTGATTTCTTAAGGATTAGAGAGGGAACAAATAACATTACAGTTAATTAAAACAAAAATACTTAGTTTTTTTCTAATAGCAATATGTAGTGGATAATACTTGGTTCTAAATAATAAAAATTAAAAGAAAATTTTAATTGTAAAAGATATAACTATTATTTTAAGGCAAAGTAACATGGTTATTAGAAAAAACATATAAAACATAGAAGATGGGATAAATAAAGAAATGACAAGGAATGGAAGGAAAAAAAACAACAATATCATCACATCTCAAGTCTAATTAAACTTAACTTGTTACATATAAGTCATCAAGCTTCTTAACGAAGACATATTATCATTACTCATAATCATTGAATATACTAAGAAATACATAAAATTATTACTAAACATTAAAAAAATATGAAAATATACAGAAAAATTAAATTAAAAAAATTAAAAAAACTTCTAGATTGTTTGATTTTTTTTAGGATAGATCACTAAGCCAAGTGGGTAAACTAGCCTCTTTCTTAATTAACATTATTGGTATGAATTGTAATTTCATGAACCTCCCTAATTTTTCTATCTACATAGTTTTCTATTACACAAATAAAAAAACTGTTACTACTATGTATTAACCATCTATGATTTTTAGAGTAGTTATCATTTTTACATGTTTTACATGAGGTAAGTTAGATTATCGATTAAATTATATATCTTTCAAGTATTTTTTTTCAATCTAAGAAAGAAAGCTCTAACAGATCAAAGAGTTCTTCAAGCTACAAAATCTTGACTTTCTTGATATGTTTCTTTCCAAAAAAATGTTTGGAAGTGGAATGGATAATCTACTTATGAACTGCAAAATGCTTATAAAACATTAAGGTAGCTACAATAGATTGTATTTCTAGTTTCTTTTACCAATAAGATTGACATCCCTTACATGAGATTATTTGAAGTCAAAGTTATTATGCAAAGAATGGTAGCTAAGGATAACCTTTACAACGAAGGTGTTATAGTAAAAAATAATTACACCTTTTTTTCTCACATGTGCCAAAGATAATAAATCATTTATTCTATCAATGTTCTTTTGTGAATTCATTCTAATCATATTTTCAATGGGCCACACTACATGCTTAATTATCTTCATAGGATATAGTTAATTTCACTAAGATGTGACATTGAAGAGAACTGCATAAAGATAGATCTTATGTTTTAGAAGCCTCACCATTGTGTGTTTGGTATGCATTATAGAAATAAGAAAGCACGCTGCTTTTTTAGATGCAATGTGTACCAAAACTAGTGTAGACAAAAGCCTTAATGTTGTTGTGAGACTTAGCATATTATAGAAGAAAATTTAATAACAAACCATTGATAAATATATTTTCTCACATTGTTTTTGGTTTCTTCCTCTTATTTCTACTAATGTATTTTCATTGCATTTTCTAGTTATTAATAAGAAAGCCTTTAGAAAGAAGTCAAATCCATGAGGATACTTTTGAATGAGGCAAAGGACTAATCCTTTTGTTACCTCAAAGGGGAAGTTTATTAAAGATTAGTTTTAAGAATGAAAACTTACAAGGAAATCCTCAAAATCATTGGGATTTTCTTTTTTGCTATTGTTTTAAAGCTTCTTTATTGATGATGATTTAAACTAGTGAGTAGGTTTAGATTAGGAGAAGTTGTTTAAGCAAAGTTGGACAAAGTTATGATGTCAAATAGAGAAAAACTAGATGATGGATTCCTATTGGGATGATTGATTAAACAAGTGATCTTAGGTAGGGAATTTAACTAAAATTAGACTAAAGGGATGCAAGTGGATCCTTACCAAAGAAGGAATAGGCCTCACATGCCCTTGCATACCTTCATCATAAGGAGTCCATGGGCCCCACAAATGATGAATGGTCTTGTTAAATTAAATCCCATACTCATAAACAATTGTTCAAGGGTTATATGACTTGGAAATAGACTAAACAACTTCCCATGGCATGAAGTAGTAAGATGGTAAATGATGAATGAATAAATGGTAGACAGAGAGGATGTAAAAGAGATCATTGGCATTTTAGTTACATAAGGCTGTTGGTGATATTTATGATTAAGATGATCCAATACCAATTCGTCCCAAGTCAAGACCAACTCCATACCACTTTTAGTGACCTCGCATTAACATATGTTCCCTTCACATCAATTAAAAGTCTAGGACAACAAAAGGACATCCATCACTCTAAGAGAAGAAGAAAGGAGAAGAAGGAAGTAGAGATGGCCATATTTAGAGAAGTGCCTTTAGGCATGGGTAACATGTGTTTCTAGCTCCATAACGACTGCTTGTAGCCTATTATTTAGTCTAAGGGATGTGATTTGAATTCTCATATTATTTTTTTTCATAGAAATCACACCATGCAAAGACATGCTTTCTATTATGGTTAACAATAGGAGTGATGGTATACCAATGGAGCATCATAGATCTTTAAGAGTGATGCTGAGAGAAATTATATTAAATCCCCTTGAGGTCACCCCCTATTCCATTTCCACTTGGTTCTTTCCTAGTTTTTTGGGTATCAAGATCATTAATTACTTTTTATGTTTTGATGTGAAAGAACCTTGTACTTCTAAGACACTGATTTCTCATGGAGCAAATGGAATCGGTGGATGTTGTGATCTCACTAGTTGATACCATCAGAAAATTGACAGAGTGTTTGCAGATTACATAATCCAAAGACAAAAATTGGTCCTTTATTAGGTAGTCATAATAGTGATAGTTGCCTTTAATACTTTTTCAAATTCATGGTAACAATAACCAAATCCAATATTTTCTATAAAACTTAATGAAATTAATGAAAATAAGAACAAAAAGAAAAAGAAAAGGAAAATTATATATAAATAAATAAGAAAATATGCAAGAAAATGATAAACATACAAAGAACAATGTAAAACAAAAGGTGAAAAATTACTGAACCTCATTAAGGTATCATATTTGGATGGCCATCTTCCCCACGACTATGTTGAGAAAAGAAGATCCGAAAAATAGAGTGAGCATGTCTTGGTGCAAAGGTGTTGTTGTTGTTGGTTACTTTGGATTCCATGAATAGCTTAACTTATTGTATGTTGACTGACAATCATTTGTGAGGCTTGATTAGCAGTAGATGATCATGGATCTATAAGGAATAGTTACATATATGATCTGAGGCCCTTTCCATGATGTTTTAAATTTAGTGCATTACAACACATGTATGGGAGTCTAGTAGAAAAATTTATTACCCAATTGAAATGTAACTCTTCTTATTAGTGCATCATTGTGGTGTTTGGAATGTACCTTGTGTACTTTTCTCATCATTAATGTCACTTTTCAATTCTCATCTAACACATTAATTGTCATTATTTGTTCTTTTTATGCTAGATTAATGTTAAGGTCAAGCTCACAGACTATTGCAAGTGTAAGGAGTTTAGCTTGGATTGGAAGTTTGGATAACTTTCTATACACTAACTCATAGGAAGAGTAGCCTATAGGAAGTCTCCAAGTTGACTGGTATGTCCAAAGAGCATTGTTAAGTTTGGTACTCCAGTCCTTCCTATATTTACTAATTTTTCATGTTAAGATCCTAGTGATCTCTGAATTGATAACTTTGGCTTGACCAGTATCTTGGAGGTGATAGGGGGTTGTGAGTTTATGTTGCACCCCTAAGAATTACATGAGTTTGTAAAAAGTAGTTCTTGTGAAGTGGGTCCCATTGTCAAAAATGAGTGTTGTTGAAATACCAAACTTGTTTACCACTTGTTTTTATACAAACTATGCTACAATAGTGGATGTACAATCTAATACTACTAAAACTTTGGCCTACTTTGTATAGTACTCAATAGCAATAATAATGTAAGCCTTCCCATTTGACATGGAAGTGATGGATCGCATGAAGGTGATGCTCCATAGATTAGAAGGCGCTAGTGGTTAGATCTACTATTGAAGCCCTTCCATCTAGACTATCATTTCTCCATCCCTTTAACAACACTTGCACAAGTAGGAGAAATAATGAGCATCCCTAAAGATCATTGGCAAAAAATACCTGGCCATGAGGATCTTTGTAGCCTTCTGCCTTCTTGCGTAGTGGTCCCCATAAGGACCTTCATGAGCATCTTGAAGTGTGTGTAATTGATTAGTATCTAGTACATACCATATAAATAGGCCATCAGTATAGAGCTTGTGAAGGTTACCGGAAATTTCTACATATTTCTTGGTAGGATGAAAAACTATTGTTTCTTCTTATTATTCCATTTGGGTAGAGTTTCTCCTATGACAAGATAAGATAGGAAATCATTATCCCAATGTATACCCCTGCCCTCTTCAACATTAATGGATCTAGCAAAGAGGATTCAGTTGAAAACTAATCAAATAAGGACACATCATCCTCTTTGCTATCCCATTGTAATCAAGATAGGTGACTAATAACCAAGTTCTCAATTTCCTTTTTTTCTACCATTGTAAGATCGAACTCTTACAAAATCACTAGCCACCATATGATACAAGGACTTACTACTGGCTTGTTGATTTGGAAATGGATGGCATTGTGATCAATTTGTACAAATATTTTGTATCCAAGCACATAGTGCCTAAATTTCTCTAGGGCATACACCACCATCATGAGCTCTTTCTTAGTAGTGGTGTAATTTAATTGTGAATCCATAATACTTCTACTTACATGATGGGTGTAATATAGACATTTTTTATCATCTAGTTCTATAAGCACTACCCCTAATGTATAGTTGGATGCATCCATCATTATCTGAAATTGTCTAGACTCATCTAGAGCACGTTGAATGGGCATTTGAGCTTTTTCTTGAACTATTGGAATGGTTATTTACATTCCTTGGTTTAGTCAAAAGGTGCATTCTTCTTAATAAGATTCACTAGTGAATTAGTGATCTTGGAAAAATCCTTGATGAAGCACCTATAATAACCATTATGTCCAAGGAATGACCTCACATCTTTTATGATTTGA
>MNCI01016453.1:0-20644 GCA_015680685.1 Gnetum montanum
TTTTTAGCTTATGTTAACATCAGTAGCAAATTCTACATCAATCTCAGAGTATCTCATCGTCATGGCTAGTGGCATCATTGGCCACGCATCTTGCAAAGGTAGTTACAACGATAATGTTAATGGTAGTCATGAATATGGAAATTCTAGACATTGCTATTACAGTCTATTGCTACTACATGCACTACTACCATGCACCTTGCCATTGCTACCCTGATCATGTTATTCCTTACTATCTCTATTCCTTGTTGTAGCCACTGTTGCCACACCTACCACTACCATTGCCTTACTCTCCTTCGCAACAACAACAACAACACCACAAACAACCTCCTCTGATGTCACATGCTTCTACGTCAATCTACAAGATGCCTGCACCAGTAGCTGCAATGCCACCTATCTCTGCACCATCACACCCATCCACACTTTGGAAAGGGTTTTGATGCATAGGATTACTATGATGCTTGCATCTAGGCTTGCTTATGCCTAGCTAATGAATCCAAGGGAAAATTCAGTTCCTCTCTTGTGTAGCTCGCCATGTCTAATGATAATTAATTAGCCCTCAATCTATGGCTCACCTTCTGTTCCTAATTTTGGCTTCCCCAATAGTTGATGCTACCAATGGCCATAATAATGCCAGTTTTTCCATTGACTTGGGCAAGTACTAAAGGAAGTAGAGGTTATATGGACTTGGACAAGTACTACCTCGACTAGTACTTTAAGATCACCTACGATGAGCACCTCACCGAAATCAAGGAAAAGTTTAAGCATATATGCAAGAAGTCTCAGATGGGGAAGAGGCACATATTCCTAATAGAGGAAATATTGAACAAGTATCCCTTAGTTAGCTCCTATGATGAGTCATCTCTAGACATAAGGCAAGATCTAAAGGTGTCAACCACTCCATGACTAGGCATGGAGGTAATGAACAAGGCAATCGTAGAATGGGTATAGGACATGAACAAGATCACCCACTTCATGTTCTACTCCATCATCGATGTGGACACATTAGGATCCAAATACACATTCATTTGTCTCATGGGCCTCAACCCTTAGTGTTAAGCATGTTATGTTCTAGCATCAGGGATGCATGGTAGGGGGAACAGTGTTGCAATTAGCAAAAGCTCTAGTAGAAAATAGTAAGGGAGCACGGGTACTCATTATTTGTTTCAAGATTATCATAACCACATTCATAGGACCCAAGCCTAATGGTGGACACGTGGACAACCTGGTAGGGTAGGCGTTATTTAGGGATGGAGTCGTAGCATTATATATAATATATTTCTAATACTTATATAAACTAAAATAAAATTAACTAATAAACTACTAACAATAAATTAATACTCATCACTAAACTAAAATACAATAAATATCAATTTAACACTAATCAATAACATAAAATCAATTAAAATTCATGTCTTTAACAAAATACTTATTAAAAACTAAATTAATTTTTTGGGTTCAATAGCAACTATGCAAACATGTGCTATTTCATGGTCAAATAAGGTGCAAACAAGGTCAACAAAGGCTATACAAGGTAGATGAAGACAAATAAGATGAAGAAAACCCCACATAAGGTCAAATAAAGGTTAAACAAGGTAAAAACAAGTTGAAGCACAATGAAACAAGGCTAAACCAATCAAAGTAGGAAACATAGAGTCAAAGATGGCCAATTATGGTTACAATTTTCTAGTTTTAGGCCTTAGTGGACCATGGTAAGAGGCTACAAAGTTGATAGGTGAATTTGAACAACTATGGAGGCTATTTTGAGGGTATTTTACATCAAAAATGAAGTTTTTCTAGGCATCCACACTAGACCCATGCTAGCTAGCATGGGTGGGATGACCCCTAGCATGGATAGGATGGTTAGATGATTCCTCAGGATAATTTTGATTAGTTTTTAACTTTTGAGGGCATGTATGGTTAGCATAGTACATTGGGGAAGAAAATTTTTCATTTTTTATATTGATTTAACTCTCTCAAAGTCATGCATGAAGCCTGTAACTTCCATCCATACTAAAGCAACACTGGCCAACGTGACTCTAGTGTGGGTATGTGAAAAAATTTAATATATGGCATTCAAAGGATCAAAATTAATGTTCTATGGGCTTCTTAGGGTAGCATATGGTTACAATGGTCAAAATTGATAATTTTGAAGGTCAAAATTTGTAATGAAAGTGGGTTTTGAGGTCTTACCCCCAGAGGCACGCTTGCCAATATGGATGGGAGGTGAGGTTTCAATGTGGATAGCCCAACATTGGTGATTGAAGGATCAAAATAGGATCAAATTGTTGCCAAATCTAGGGTTTTGTAGTTGCATGCTTCCATAGTTAAGTTTTATGATCATTTGATGAATATTATGTTGGTAAAACCCTTTCAAATCCTCATCCGCATTGGAACCACATTAGCTAGTGTGGCTCTAGTACCCACAACATAGATACATTGCCTTTTTGATTCCTGGTTAGTTTCAGAGCAAGTTGAACAAGTTTTTAGGCCTTTAGGGTTCCTAGTACTCATGTTTGAGGTTTATGCTTACAATTGCTCATGTTTTATGGTTGTTTAAGCTTTGGCATGGTTACACCTTCCCTAGCCATGCTAGGCAATGTTGCCCTAATGTGGGTGAGGGGGTACGGTGGGTTTTTATGATTAAAATAAGGCTAAATGGTAGTTAGTTTAAGGTCTTGGGGTCCTAGGCCCTAATGGGCTAAGTTTTGGGATGTTTTATGTTTTGATGTATTGCCAAAACTAATGTGAAAGCTTACCCATTCTGGAGCCACATTGGCCAACATGGCTGTAGCCTCCCTTAGTGTGGATACATTGGGATACTAGTTTCTGGTGAGTTCTAGCATCCAATAGACTAAGTATTTGAGCCCCTAGGGTTGCTAATGTCGATAGCTAAGATTTGGTCTCAAAATCAACAATTTTAAAGGCTTTTTGATAATATTTCTATAGTCATTCCCCCTTGGGCCACATTGGCTAGCATGGCCCCAACATGGTTGAAGGGGGAATGAAAGAGTTTTGTCACTTTTGGCTTATCTTCTAGGGTTTGATGGCCTTTGGAGGCTTTGGGAGGATCTTAGAGTCAAAGTAGTGTAATTTGAGGTTAATCTGATGCATGAGCCTCCCATGGATTTTCTTCTTGGTACCCATGCTGGCTAGCATGCGTAAAGCCTTCCTTAATGTGGATGCATGGTTTTTAGTTAAATTTTATTAAATTTTGTTTGATTTGTGATGGCGAGAAACTCTAGAAAGGTTTTAGGATCATAGGGATGAGTTTTGGGTTATTTTAATGCATTAATAAACTTTTATAAGTCATCTCCAGGGTACCCATGCTGGACCCACACTAGCCAATGTGGATGAAGGGGTCCTCAATGTAGACATGGTGTTTGGCATGAAAATTGACTTGCATTTGGTCAATTTATGGCTACTAGGGACTCTAGGGAGGTGTTAAGGTCATGATGTGTCAACTTGGAGGTTGCTTTGGGTATTTTGTGGTCACATCCATTCACCACACTAGGGCCATGTTGGCCAATGTGGATGCGATGCCCTTAGGGTGGTTCCACTAAATTTCATGGTTTTTGACACTTTTGGCTAGGTTTAATTAGGTTTTTGGGCTAAGTGAGGCTCTACTATGGTGTTAGGCTTTGTAAGTCCATTTTGGAGTAAACTTGTAGCGTGGTTGGTACTTATGGATGTCATACCCCCTTTACCAATGTTGGCCAACAAGGATGGACCTTTGCTTAGTGTTGTTGCCAAGGATGATAGGTAGTATGATGGATTCTAGTCTCTCTTGGGGCTTGGTTCTTGTTGAGGTTGACATCCAATTCCTAAATTTGGCATGGGGTGTTCGGGTTTTCTTGTTTTGGGCATGGTATACTTAAAACCAACACTGGATTCATACTGACTAGTGTGGGTGAGGGGGTTTCAGGTTAAAAATGATTTTCTAGGCTTGAAAGGGGTTAAACCCCAGCGTAGATGGGATTTTAGGCCTTAAAATCCCATTTCTTGGGAGGTTCCTAGTGGGGCCCATCCAAATTTAAATTTTGATTTTGATTTTTCAAATTCCCACCATCCCAACATTGCAAAAAATATTTTCCAATTTGAACTATCAGTACACCATGTGTTTAGTGCATGAATTAGGCAAGGGGGGTTTATAATCGAATGCCTAGGTATAGAATTGGTTTTTACTTGTTGATTTCACAAACATCACTTGCACAACTCATCTCACTATTGATAGTGCACTAGTTCAGAGCTCTTGCATCAAATTTGGTCTAAATCCCTTCAATCCTCAACATTTCTTGGGAAGAATCAACCAAGAGTAGTGTTATTGCCAAGATTTTGGAGATTTTCTAAGGTTTCCTGCACTGCCGACCATCACCATGATGAAGAGGAAGACTAGTGTAAGCAAGAATCCTACCCTAGAAGATGTTGATGCTGTAACAAAGGGGCTACCACACCTACCATGGCCTTTGCTTGGACAAGGATCCATTGCCATAACCCCCAAGTGCACCATTCTTGGTTGTTTTCTATGTATTTTTGAGGTCTTCTTATTTGCAACCTAGGTTTTTTTTAAAATCTAGGTTGATGTGTTTACTAAAATTAAAATTTTAAAAAATTCTACACTAGTTTAAGGTGGTTTTTATGTGTTTTTAGTGTTGCTTTGGTGTTAGGCTTGGTTTGTGCAAAGCTATAAATTTTCGTTTCAATTAATTTTATGCATTCTTTCTATTTTCCACCAAAAAGCAACACCACTTCTATATTTTTTCTTATGATAATGACTAGGAATTTTTAATTTTTGATGTCATAGGATTGTAATACATTAAATGGTTAAAATGGTGGTTGAACCCAATTAATTTTCTATGAAATTTTCCATATGCGAGTTCCATGTGGTTTTTTGGATTTTAGCTATTTTTTCATGTTAATTTTGCAATTTTTTCTGTAAAAACGGATAAGAATTTTTGGTCTTTGAGGTTATTGGTTTTTAGTTTATGGTTGAAGGTTTCAAATGGCTATGGAATCCTAGAATATGGGTCTATGGTTAATTCTAGGCAAATTTTTTCGTTAGCTAGTGTAGGTGTGATTCCATGTCATTTTTCTATTTTTCATTTCATTTTAATCCTCAACATTGCTGAGGTAGAATCAACCAAAAGTAGTGTTATTTGCCAAGATTTTGAAGATTTTTGAAGGTTTCCTACACTATCACTGATCACCATGATGAAGAGGAAGGCCAATGTAAGTAAGAACCCTACCCTAGAAGATCTTGATGTTGCAATAAAGGGGCTCTCACACCTACCATGGCCTTTTCTTAGACAAGGATCCATTTCCATAATCCCCAAGTGCACCATTCTTTGTTGTTTTCTATGTATTTTTGAGGTCTTCTTATTAGTAACCTAGGTGTTTTTTCAAATCTAGGTTGATGTGTTTACTAAAATCAAAATTTGAAAAAATCTTACACTAGTTTTTGGTGGTGTTTATGGGTTTTCAATGTTGCTTTGATGGCTTGGTTTGTGCAAACTTATAAATTTTTGTTTTAGTTAATTTTATGAATTTTTCCTATTTTCCACCAAAAAGCAACACCACTTTTATATTTTCTCTTTTGATAATAGCTAGGAATTTGTAATTTTTGATGTCATAGGATTGTAATACATTAAATGGTTGAAATGGTGGTTGAACCATTGGATTCTAGCTTACAATTAATTTTCTATGGAATTTTCCATAAGCTAGTTCAATGTGGTTTTCTGGATTTTAGCTATTTTTCATGGTAATTTTGCAATTTTTTGTGTAAAAATGGGTAAGAATTTTTGGTCTTTGAGGTTATTGGTTTTTAATTTATGGTTTAAGGTTTCAAATGGCTATGGAATCATTGAATTTGGGTCTACGGTTAATTTTAGGCAAAAATTTTCTTTAGTTAGTGTAGGTGTGATTCCATGACAATTTTGTATTTTTAATGTCATTTCAATCCTTAGCGTTGCTTGGGAAGAATCAACCAAGAGTAGTGTTAATGCCAAGATTTTGAAGATTTTTGAAGGTTTCCTACATTGCTAATCATCACCATGATGAAGAGCAAGGTCGGTGTAAGCAAGAACCCTACCTAGAAGATGTTGATGCTGCAACAAAGGGGCTCTCACACCTATCATGGCCTTTGCTTGGACAAGGATCCACTGCCATAACCCCCAAGTGCACCATTCTTGGTTGTTTTCTATGTATTTTTGAGGTCTTCTTATTTGTAACCTAGGTGTTTTTCCAAATCTAGGTTGATGTGTTTACTAAAATCAAAATTTGAAAAAATCCTACACTAGTTTTAGGTAGTGTTTATGTGTCTTTAGTGTTGCTTTGATGTTAGGCTTGGTTTGTGCAAAGTTATAAATTTTCGTTTCAGTTAATTTTATGCATTTTTTCCATTTTCCACCAAAAAGAAACACCACTTCTATATTTTTTCTTATGATAATGGCTAGGAATTTTTAATTTTTGATGTCATAGGATTGTAATACATTAAATGGTTGAAATGGTGGTTAAACCACTAGATTTTGGCTTAAGATTAATTTTCTATGAAATTCTCTATAAGCCAGTCCAATGTGGTTTTCTGGATTTTAGCTATTTTTCATGGTAATTTTGCAAATTATTGTGTAAAAATGAGTAAGAATTTTCGGTCTTTGAGGTTATTGGTTTTTAGTTTATGATTTAAGGTTTCAAATGGCTATGGAATCATGGAAATATGGGTCTACGGTTAATTCTAGGCAAATTTTTCCGTTAGCTAGTGTAGGTGTGATTCCAAGCCAATTTTCTATTTTTAATGTCATTTCGAGAATTTTTCTTGCAATAATAGCTAGGAATTTTTGTATTTTCACATTGTGAGTTTTTAGTTCTTTGGTTAAGGTTTCGAATGGTCCTAGAATCACTGAATTTGGATTTTTGGTTGAGTTTTTTGGTAAACTTGCGCAAAATAAGATTTTTGGCTTTTACGGTTTTACCCCTATGAAGATGGGCAACGTTGGCACATTGGATGATTTTTTCCACCAATGTCCTAGGCTTCTAGGGATAATTTGGGATGTTAGGGATGGTTTAGAATTTCTTTCATTAGTTTTAAAAATGTTTTAGTATTTTTAATCCATGTTCTCCTATGGCCGATTTCTTCAATTTTGTGTGTTCGTGTGAATTTTGGTTAAACTTTGTTAAAGTTTGTACTATGTTTTGAATTTTTCCCAAGCTTAGGATTATAGCATAGGTGTATTTGTACTTTAGCTATCATGTCAAATATTTTCTTAGGCTATTTGCATGTTGATTTTGAAGTTTTAGAGAATTTTGAACTAGCATTCCTATAGTTTTTACTATGGCTAGTTTCACAATTAACTAGGATGTTTAGCAAAACTCTTGTGAAATACAAATTTGTGTGTGGTTGTTGTTGTAGGTGTAGGCTAGTCTCCATAGTTTGATGTTTTTCACATAAAAATTTTATATTTTTTATGCATGTCTCCCATAAAATTTGTTAGTAGGCTACTTGGTTGTATTCGATTCTTCATTATGGTTGTTCCTAGTTTTATTTTTTGTTTTAAGTATTGTGAATCATAGATGAAAATGTTAATAGTGGTTTTAACAGTATATTGTTGTTGTCTCCATGCAGGACCTTCCTTCAGCCCATCTTGGTGATTATTGAGTTGGTGGTAATACTCTATTGTATCTACATGCTAAAGCCCAACATCCCTCTTGTGGACATGGTCTTGGAGTGTGGCTCCTTGTGGTTTTGGCTAGGGACAAGAGAATTATTGGCCTATTTATTGCAAAACTTTAGTATGATGATGTGGTCACACTTGCCATCTTACATGACTGGTGCCATTGTGGAGGCTTTATTGCCTCGGTCTTCTAACCTAGTTGGCAAGTTCATAGTTGAAAATGTCAAAACCCATGTGGAAGACAAAGCGCTTGATAGTAAGGCTACTATGGGGACCTACCAGCTATCTTAGATTTGAAACATGCTAGAGTTCTCCTAGTACAATATTGAAAACACCCTGATGGTGGTTCACTGGGTCCACACATTGTTCCAAAATCCTCTCAGCGCAATGTATTGTTTGGAAGGGTAAGTGTAGTTGTAATAATTTTTTCATATTTTTGTTTATTTAGTTTACCTGTTCTTCCTTAGCTTATTGGTTACTCTCATTTCAGATCCTAAATATCTTGTAGGTATAGGGTTAGTGAGCAAGGCTTGGTCATGAGTTATCACAGCTTAGCATTGGCTTAGATCGCAGTGGGGGTATTCACCAAAAGCCTAATAGTAAGGCTCGTAGTGGTTGAATAACTAAACATTGATTTTAATAAGTACACCACCATTTATGCTCTAGCCTTCTAGAGGTTCCTAGCCAATGCGATAGCTCATGGTTGGTGGATGGTCCCCTAAATGCATTGTAAATGAAGGCATCACTACTAGGCCCTCCACACAACCCTCATCAAGTAAGAAGAAGAATAGTAAGAAAGATAAGAATTTTCTTGTTTTTTCATCTTGTTATGTTATACCAATGTTTTCATGGCTACATGATTTTAGGCTATTTTGGTTTTAAATATTTTCATGGCTTTATCAGTATGGTTTTAGTTTGTTGTTCTTGTCATATTTTGGTTTTATGTTATGTGTCTATGCCTAAGCTAATTGGCCATTTTTGTTGCCTTGTAGAGGTTACGACCTCCTCTAGCATTACTTTTGTTATTTTAAGATGCTCTAAGGAGACCCTCATCCTAAAATATAGTGAAGTGGAATCGACACAACATTGGTTGGTAGAACAAGCACCTAGAAACATGCAAGTAAATATTACTCATGTAGGTTTGTTTGATCTTTTCATGGTGCATAGCACAATCATTCTTAGTCTTGAGATGGTGAACATCATTGGCTCCTTTGACCAAGAAGTGAAGAGGTTCATCACCCAGGTTCATGATGTGCCAATCAACTTGGCCATTAATGAGGCTACCTTCTACAATTCCTTTGGTGTTCCCACTAAAGGGTTGAGAGTTGCCACCAAACCAACAAAGGAGGTAGGCCATCGAGAGAAGGTGGAATTATGGTTGAATGCTTATTGTGGTCATTTTGGGTTGGCCTTGGAGGATTTCCAAGTACCAGAACCAAGGGAATCATATCCATTGTTCAAATCTTATACCTTTTTGAAGTTGCTATCATAGAAGAAGATTATCGACATTGCCTAGGCATGGACCATGCTAAAGGTCATAACTAAAGGTGCCTAATTTAACTAGGTTGCTCACTTGGCCTCTAGGCTATGGGGGAAAATCCTCAAACTCTAGGAGGATCTCACCACGATATGCCACATGCATTATGTATTTTTTGCAACATATTTAAGAAGATTTGTAGAGTTTTTAGTGGTGAGGAGTGATGGGGGATGGATGAGTCAAGAACCATTGTATCTCTCTAAGCTTTGGATAAAGCATATTTATCCAACTATGTAGGCTCAAAACTCGAAGGATGTTGGGGAATTGTTGTCTTTGACCACTAAACATTTTAGTCACACATGTTGTGATTTCCTTGATAGCATGGGGATTGAGCCCTAAGTTAAGAGGGAAAACATTAAGAGGCTAAGGAATTACGTGCTAACACTGATGGGGTAGATAGAGCAAAGTTAAAGTAACTTAGGGTTGAGGAAGCAACACCAATCACAAAGCAACTTCCAAGAGGAAATTCATAGTTAAACTTGACTAAACACATCGGGCGGTTATAGGTATGTTTTTAATTTTGTTTCATACTTAGGTTATTTTCATGTTTTACATTTTAATGCTATGTTATCATTTTATCTCATTTGAAATGCACTAAGCTATTTTATGTTTTATGTTTATTGTTCTTGTAGACAAGTGACAAGAATTGGTAGGCTACGCTGCCAGTGGAGAAGAAGCAAAAGCACTTAGAGGAGGTGTTCATATAGCCTCATGAGGATGAGGGGTTGGCCAACATTGCACTAGATAATCATGACATCCTATTTGGTGAACCATTGATAAGGGAACCAACAATCATCATCTTGAATGAGGTTCCAAATATGAATACACTTTTGTGTCATTTGTTATGTTTTATTATTTTATGTTTAAGTCTTGTTTTAACTATTAGTTGATTGTTATGCCTATTGTAGCTACTAAGCCCCAAGCATATTTCTGTACTTCTATGTTTTGCATGAAACCATGGGTATAGGTTCTTGACAAGGTGGAGTTCATGCACGTAGTAGCCAAGGACATAATCAATCAATTGCAACAAGTTGCTTCTAAAGTTGGTAAGCACTTCATTTCATTTTACCTTTAATTATTTTATAAAGGTTACATGTTTTTGTTATAGCCATTCTTATTGTATATTATGTTTATGTGTATATTTTATAGTTATATTGCTTGTAGTGCCTAAGGTTGAGTTAGACTCCAACCATGTCATGGAGATAGACTCCTTGCCTAGTCTTCCACCTGAAGTGGAAAATGTTCCATGAAGGTTGTATGAAAGTGCAATTGATATTGCAGTTTCACATACCAAAACTTTATGGGAATTCCAACAATCCAATGAATCTCTATGAGAATAAGTTATGGCTTTAAAAAAAGAGACTAAGAGGTAGGCTCAGGTGATTAATGATCTCTAGGATTGCAAGGCTTTTGTGGAATCCTAAGCAGCTAACAAAGAGTCTTTGCAAACCAAGGAGATCATGTGGACATGTTACTAGAATGTCATCCATGATAAGGTTGCCCTTGCTAGAGAGATGGTAGAGTAGTGGCTGTAGATGGACTTGATTGTCCATAAGAATAGAAAGTGAAAAGATCACTATGCCTAGGTTCTTAAATGGAACCAGGCACAGAAAGATCACAAAAGGATGTATAAGGTTGAACATGAGTCTTATCTTAAGTGGTTGAAAGAGGAGTCTACCAAATGTTGTTCATAAAGGGGATTCAGAAAGAAAGTATCTTCAAACTATTTGGAGACACTCTAACTATGGCTGAATCTCCTACACCATAGATCTCTATTGCCTTTAGTGAGATATCTATTGCTACTGTGTCACGAGAGCTACCTACGTGGATAGAGATTGATGAGAGTAACATCCTAATGGGTGTTAATCTTAGGGATGTGAATTGGGTAGACATGACGGAAGACCAAATCCCCCATCATTTGGAGATTGGCCTTCAGAGTCTTCCCCTAGCGTACATCATACCAGAGTCCCCTTAGGTTTTTTTATTATATGATTTTATCATTTTTTATTTTTTTTAATTTATTAGCTTGGTTTTATAGTGCATTGATTACTAATTAATCTTATGTTATTATGGCATAGGCACTAGGCGACACCAGTAGCCCTAGTGATGAGGGTTGAAGTAACCCTCGACCTCCTCTAGATGCCTCCTAGCATAACTAGTTACCTTGTCATTATTATCTATTTCAATTATTTTTTTTGATCATGTTGCCTTTATGTTGTTATGGCTAGTGTTAGCCAATGATTTAGTTGATAGATGGTTTATTATTTTACGGCATATAGTTTAAACTTCAGCCACACCATGTTGCCATGGTATCATGTTTTAGACATTTTAATTATTGATATTTATATTTTTTAATTTTATTCATAACATTTTAGTATTATAGTTTTATTCATGTTACACAGTTTCATGTTGTTATTACGGTATAAGACCGCATTGGCTAATCCACATAGTTATGATTTAATAAATAAGAAAACTTGACTAGGAAATAAGGTTGTAAATTGAGTCATAAATAAGTTATGACATCATGCCAATTTTAGGCCATGACAAGCCATGTGTTGTTTGTCATTTTAATGCCATAGCATATCATAGGATTTGCAAAGGAAAGTACCCTTTTATCAATTTTATGTTTTAAACATTTTTATAGATTTTTCTAGTTTTAAAAGTTTTTATGGAATTTTTAGTTTTAACATCCTAAAAAAAAGAAAATTCCTTAAATGCAAATAAGAGTAAACCATAGGCTAAATGGAAATTAAAACTTAACATAAAGCAAAAAAGGCATATAGGTAACATGTAGACTAGGCGAAAAGGCTATGAGTAAAGATGAATACATGGTCATAGGTGCATAGGGCAAGCAAATCAAGAGTACGCATCAGTTATGCAACTGTTTCATAATCTTTGAGAGATTAGGAAATGTATATGATCTAGTTTGCACAAGCTTGTATTCCCCATCTCCTACACTATTGATGTTGAAGGGGTACTCTTTCCATAGTGTATCCCTAGGTACATCATTATTGCTTTTGGCCTCTTCTACTCTATCAAGCTTCTTGACTTTGTGGTTAAAAGTAGAGGTCTTTTTCTAGAAGTCCACCTTAGATTCCTATTCTATGTTAGTATTGTTGACTACTAGGGGAACAACGTTGTCTCCATGAATGATTAGTTTACCTCCCTCATAAGTGTTGTGATAGAAAATCTTGGTTGCTGGAAGAAACCAAGGATTCTTGGTTGCAAGTGACCTCAACCCTGAATCCCTTGGGGCCTCTATAAGAATAGTGAGATTCAAGATGCCCTAGATAGTCTAATAGATCACCTAATGACTTAGAGGGTGTAAAATGAGGTTGTAAAAAAGTGTAAAAAGATGCAATTCTACAAAATAGTGCATTGGAAATATAACAATTATATCTAAAATTGTACACAAACTAAAATCATAAATTTCATTAAATGAACAAAGAATGATTCAAAGATGTGTACAAAGTTAGTGTCTAAGAGGGGGGCAAAGTGGGGTTCACTTGCATAGGGGTTCAAATTCTATTAAAACCATGATCAACTCCACATTTCGGTATCTCTACCACTCTTGATGCTATTGAACCTCCTTTGTCTCCACCTTAGATCTACAACATTGGTTTCTATTAGGGGTTAGGGAAATGTGAAGGATTAAAGCAGCAAAAGTGCACCATGCTAGGACTTTGGGATCTTAAGGAGGATAATGTTAACACCCAAAGCTCATAGATCCAAAGGGGAGAGTAATAGGGGGTGATAAGTTGTAGAGGTTCCATGCTACTAGGCCCCAAGAAGCTACGTTTATGCTAAGGAGACAAGAGCTCTTGGATGCCAAAATGCCAAGAATGCTAAATTACAAAAGTCTGAAACCTTAACATGATGCCAAGGTTTGGTTTCTATAGGCATATGGCCATGATTTTGGTTGCAAATGGCTAACTAATTGGCCACCAAATTGCTAATTGATTAGCTACAAATTGGATGTCAAATTTTTCAAAATTAGTGACCATGTTTAGGGGGTAAGGTGAGATCCACCCCCCATGCGTCCTAGCTATTTGCACCCTTCACGATGTCTAACCGTTCTCTCCTAGCTAGATGATCCCCTTCCACTAGGGGGAAATAGTGTCATAGTTGAGGGGGATGGATTATCAACATTGGGGATGAAGGCCAATCCCTCTAAGCTAGGTTACCCCCTTGTTCATGCTAGGGCTAGGTGAGTTCTACCCCCCTTGCACTCCATTCTGGCCTTGAAGTATCCTAGCTAGCTTATCCCCCTATAGGGGGTGTATTAGTGTAGAGAAATGTATACCCCCATAAAACCCATCAAATTACCATTTTTGACTTTCCCAAGCCCTAATATAGATACTAGGTTATTCTTTTCACTTGGGGAATAAGGCTTTGGTTACTTATGAAGAATTTTTTAGTTCCAAAAGTATGAAACATGTGAGATTTCCCCTTTATGGATTACAACGTTCACATTTACAATAAAATATTGCCTCATGTTTCATGAGATGGAATTACAAAAGTTTCAATGTGCAAATTTGGTGGTGTTTCATTGGCTCATCTTTGTTGGTGTCTAGAGGATTGACTCGAGAGGCATTGACAAAGAATACAAAACACCACTATAGATCCACCACCAACATCACTTCTTTGCACTTGATCTAGTCATGTCAAATCATATCAAAGAGGGCTTGTAATGATGGGATTAGACTATGATGGAAGAATGGTAATGGTAATTAGGAAGATGATCATGGAGGCTAATGATGCATTCCAAGTGTTATCACCATGGTTGTTTCATGGTACTACCATATTTTGAAGCATTGGTTTCTTGGAAAATGCATTTGAGGAATCAACCACTTCACTCCTAGAGTTCTTAGATCATTGGGCTTCAAGGCTTCTCTAGCCATTTGACACCTTAGTAATTTTCTTCCCCTATTCTTTTTGTAGGATGAAACCTTCATTGGATTTCATTGCCAAGGCCAATTTAACATAGTTTGCCTATTAAGTGAGTTGCATTACATTCAATGGACTTGAGAGTTATCGCATTGAATGAGATGCATTACGCTTGATGGACTTAATGGTTTTCCCACTAAATTAATTATGTTACATTGATGTGGACTTTATGGTTTTCCCACTAAATGAGTTTTGTTACATTCAAGTGGACTTGCATATGGAGCATGTTGAGGACATATCATATGGCTATAGTTCATGAATAGCAAACATAGGCCAACATCATTGCTTAGGGTAGGGAAGGTTATCATTAGGCTATAGGGTTTGGCTTAAGGAGTGGTGTTAGAGCAACAGCAATGGTACAAGTACTCTTGACATAGTAGGATAAACTAACTAAATCTTTCACATTGAGGTCACATGGTGATTTGCCACCATAATGATTTGCATCGTTTCAATGACCCTAGGCTTCATCATGTAACTACAATTCCAAGAGCATAGGAAAACCAAGAAAACAAAGCATGTTACAACATTACAATGCATATATAGGCCACATGGAGATAAAACCAAGTCACTCAAGTTACCAATGTTACTAATTTAAGGCCATGTTGGGTCATGGTACTAGTTTAAGGTCCTAACAAGAACCATGGTGTTATTATTTTTAGGCCTTGGTAGGCCATGTTAATAATTTAAGATCTCGATAGGTCATGTTGTTACCAGTTTTAGGCCTTAGTAGGTTGTGTTACTGGTTTAAGGCCTCGGCAGGCCATGTTGCTGGTTTAAGGCCTTAGTAGGCTATTTTAAAGTAGGCTCACTTATTTATGACCATCAACTACATGTAATATGGATTTAGATAGGAATGATTGACTAGGTTGGCCAATCCATTCTTGTTCATGTTAGCTATCCTAAATGCTCCATTACCATAAGCTTTGGTGACTAGGAAGGGCCATTCCCAATTGGTTGAGAATTTATCTACATGCTCATGGATGACTTTGAGGACTAGGTCACCTTCCTTGATTTTATGCTTGGTCAAGTTATGGTGATGTTGTCATTTCCACCTCTCTTGATAATTTTCGGTATGAGTAAGTGCTTGCATACATTGCTTCTCCATTAAGTCTAGGGAAACTATCTACAAATCCTTGTTTTGCTCATCATTGATGAAGTCATTCAAGGCTACACGAAGTGATGGCACTTGTAATTCAAGAGGTAAAATAGCTTTACAACCATAAACTAGGCTATAAGAGGTTGCTCCAATTGTCATTCGATAAGTTGTTCTATAGGCCCATAGTGCATAGACAAGCTGCTTATGCCATTTACACTTGCTATTATTGAGCATCTTCTTTAGCAAGTTGATAATGGCCTTGTTGCTTCTACTTTTTCATTGGCATGAGGATAATAAGGTGATGAGAAAGAATGCTTAATGCCCAAGTTGTGGCAAAAATCTTTCATTTCATGGCTACTAAATTGTGGTTCTTTATCCATTACTATGATCATGAGTATGCCAAAGCAGGCTACAATTTTATGTAAGATAAATTTGCAAACTTTTTTGGATGTAGTCTTCCTTAAGGGAATAGCCTCAACCCACTTAATAAAGTATTTGGTTCTGTAGAAGACTTGGGTGTTCTAGGTCCAATGATATCCAGCCACCATCATTGAAATAACTAGGTGATCTAAGTAGTATGTAATTGTATCAGTGATATGTGTATAAGGTGACTATGTCATTGGAATGTGTCACAACGCTTAATATTTTTCATGCAACTACATTCTATATGGGGCCAATAGTAACCTAAATGACTAATCTTAGTGGTCATAACTCTTGGTCCTATATGTACCTTACAAATACCATCGTGGACCTCCTCTAAGACTGTTTTGGATTCAATCTTACCTAAGCACTTTAGTAATATACCATCATGGGATCTTTCAAATAATTTTTTATCATCTATGATGGCATGCTACTTTGACCTTTTCTGTATAGCATCCTTTTGGATAGTAGTTAGGCCTTGCAAAGACCCACCATGCATAAGGTAAAATTTGATATCATCATACCACTCCTTGGCAAGAGCAATGTGGATGACAACTACAGAGGTATCTTTAGTGCTTTGCATGATGGGAACAACATAGTCCATGGTTAAGGTGGACAACTTATTAAACACATCTGACATCATACTGAGAGCTAATGTTGCAATTGCATCAATTATGGCATTCTCATTTCAAGGTATGTGTTGAATATCAATGTTTGCAAACTATTGTAACAATTGTTTCCTAGGTCATAGTATGGTTGTAAGTGTTTGGCTTTACATGCATAGACCTCCGTTACTTGGTTAACCAGAAGTTAAAAATCACGAAGTGTCTAATTCCTAGGTCACAAGGAACCATCATCCCCTTGATCAAACCCTTGTACTTTGTTACGTTAAACTCCAAATGTTAAGCGAAGGGTTGGATTTGACCAAATGGGAATGTTATGATGACAATAACACTAGACCCATGGATAGTTGAAGCTTCATCAAAGTGCATGACTATTTCATAAACCTAAATCACTTGGATAATAGTACTAACATGCTCATCAGGGAACTTAGGATCTATGGTTGCTTGGTTATCAATAGGTGAAATTATGAGTTATACAGCTATAGCTTGATCTTTCATTAAGGATTGAGAGATGTAGTAAAGATCAAACTTCATGGTTATGGCTTTCCATCAGGCTATATAGATACTCATAGATATTGATCATTATGGCTCTGAGCATGTTATCTTTGCAAATGACATTGACTTAGCTTCTCAAGAGGTAGTGTCTCCACTTCTTCAATGAGAAGACTAGTGTTAGATAATACTTCTACACTTCAATGTATCAGGTTTTTTGGGCAACTAATGCATGGCCAAGATAGTACACTGGACAAAGTAGAGAGCCAATGGACATGTCAGAGATGGCCAAGTAGATGTAAAAAGGTCTACCTGTTTACAAAGGATAGACCATTAGTAGTTGTATCAACTCTTGCTTAACGTTTTCAAAGGCCTATTGGCATTGAGCCATCCAATCATAGTGAACCCCTTTCTTAAGAAAGTGTTCCATTGCCTATAATTTATTTGTAAGCCTAGTGATAAACCCTTGAATAAATTGCAATCTACCTTGCAATACCCAAAGCTCCTTAAGGTTGATAGGAACTACTAATTTGGATATGGCTTTAACCTTATCAAGATAGACACATCTCCCTACTTTAGATACCACAACGCCAAGAATCTTCCCAATTTGACACTGAAGACATACTTCTTGGGATTGAGCCTAAGCTCATATTTAAGGCACCATTTAAGCACAAGATCTAGGTCATTAGCATGGTAACTAGCCTCTTTGGATTTAACAACTATGTCATCCACGTAATCATTAAGCACACCTAGCATGTAATCATTGAATATATAAGTCATGGCTTCTTGATAGGTTGCTCCTACATTTTTGAGTCCAAAATGCATCATGGTATAGCAAAAGGTTTCCCAAGGGGTCATAAAGGTTATGCTAAGTTAGTGCTTTGGGCTAATCCTAATTTGGTTGTATGTTGAGAACCCATCCATAAAGGAGAATAAGACATGCCTAGTTGTGGTATCGATAAGCTAATCAATACTAGGCAACAGGAAGTCATCCCTGAGAGTTGCTTTATTTAGGTCTTGAAAATTGATGTAAATATGAATAATCTTATTTTTCTTAGGAACTACCACTATGGTGAAAACCCATTCTACATAGTCAACAACCCTAATGAAACTAGCTTGGTGGGGCTTTGAGATCTCATCACAAACTTTCAAGGCCAAATAAGGTCTTATCTTACATACCTTTTGCTTAATTGGTCTGATGCTAGGATCTAGTATTATGTTATGTTATACTAATAGTGGCCTAGGCCTGACATACCTTTGTATGACCAAGCAAAGATCTTAATGTTGCCTTACAGGATCTTGACGATGTCTTGAGCCTGGTGGGGTTCTAGTGAGGAGCTTAGTTTAAGGACTTTCTCCTCACCACTATTTTTTGTGAGGAACCTCAACTAAAGAGTCTTGAAACACCACCAATTTCGACCTTCAATAGTTCAAAGAAAAATTTGTCTAGGTATCAAGAACTAGGGCAAATTTCTCTAAGTCTGGTGCTATGCTCTGCAACGTAGAAAGCATAGCATAACTAAGTCCTATTTTTTTCAAAATTTTTCTAGGTGTCCTACTATGCTCCCAATCCAACTAGCGTAGCACACACTTCCATGGCCAGTCTACACAAGTGTCAAGTCAAAAGTGGTCAAGGGTTTCTTGGGATGGACTAAACAGTTTGGGAAATTTTCTCTCTCAAGCTATCAAGCTTGCTATGCTTCCCAACATACCCAACTTGACATGTGTCTTAGTTGTCGGTCCACCTAAGAACCAAGCTAGAGTCTATTAAAAGTGCTTAAGATGGATGAAACAATTTGGTAAGTTTTCTACCTTATGGGCTGCTATGCTACACAACATAGCAAGCATGACCTAGGTTTCAGTGTCCAATTTTGCCTAATTGTTGGATAAGGATCTATCAAGCTAGTTTGACATGGAAGATGCATCTAGCACATTTTTTCACTCCTAAGGCTACCTATCCTACTACACCCTAGAATGTCACCAATGTTCTATGGAAGAACATTGTACATTTTATCAAAATTTGTCAAAGGTTTCCTACTACACTTTGTCATGCTATGCAACATAGCTAGCATGACAAGTATGGCAAATCAAAATTTGCAAAATTTTACAAAGTGTTCTTGCTACACTCTACTATGTTGTGCAACGTAGCCAGCTTAACACCAAGAAAATGCCTCTGATAGCCTCCAAAACATAGCATCAACCTTCATATCAGCTTTGACATCCCTCTGTTGGCCAAGATTAGTAGTTTTTATTTCTTTTACACCTCCCATTGATCTCCAAAATTGTCCCTACACTTGACCCTACTTAGAAGAGGGGGAAGACGTAGTCCCGGAGTGTCGTCTCCAAGTTGCGTTATTTTTTACACTATTTGTAGGTACATTGTGGTCCCTCAAACTCTGGCACATGTAGTATAGGTAGTGTGGTCACAATTTGATAGTCTCTAGGTACCTATTATTGTCCTTTAGAGTGTAACACTTTGCCACAAAGATCATAACACGTCAGCGTAACCTTGTCTACGCTCATGCCACATGGCACTCAATCGACATTTCATGCTAAACCTAGCTATATAAATACCCCAACATTTAGCACTTTTTGGGTTCACAAATTAGAACAATATTGAGCATTTGAGCATTCTTAGCATCCCCGTCACTCCCACATCTAAGCATCCAAGCTTTACACCTTGGCAAGTAATGCAACATAGTCCGTCATTTCACCAACAAAATGTGGCAATAGTTAACCCAACAGGTTCAGCCTGTCTTGCAGCTACTAGCACCATGTTGTGGATGCTCCAGAGACTATGATTACACTACTATGCTACTACTATGTCTATCTAACACTGCATACCATCTTCACCTCCTGTTCAAGCAAACGTTACACTCGGTTTCAGGGCAATGCATTTCCCTACTCTCAAGCTTTTTTCCATTTCCTTTCTAAGAATTTTTTTTAATATTAAGCATAACTCTTGGATTTCCCTGTTGTCAATATACATTTGAACGTTCTATGATCCTAGTTGTTGTCCTAGTGCCCACACATAATACTCCATAAACTCCTATTATAAATGGTTATTTTAACACCACTTAAGTACCTATCTAATTGATTAAATCATTTAGGGCACCTCATTTCCATTTCCCCAGCATGACCCTCACATGGATTTCGGGCTAGGTTGTATGCCCACAGACCTCTTGGTGTTCAAGCCACTGATGTTTTTGGACATCATAGTTTTTGGCACTAGAAGGAGGACCTTCCATTCCTTCTATGTTCAAGGGTAGTCCCATGTGCTTTCTACACCCCCGTCACTAGTAGCAAGCAAGCATGGACATAACACCCCTATGGACCTACCACAAAAATAGTTGGATCATAGGCCAACATAGGAGTTGTCTACATTCTGGTTGGTGTAGATTGGTCCTAGTTAACGGTTCCCCTAGAACCCCATAGCATGAAAAACCCAACTATGTCCATCACATCAAGATTTGAGTGTTCTCTAGAGCATAATAGTCCCTTAGAGCATAATAAGTGTAATGCCAGAGATAGCCATTTCTTCAACATTTTTAGACTTAGCCATTTTTGACTTGTTTTTTATAATTTTCATACCTAGCTATTTTCTTTTAATGTTTTCTGCACTTCAAAGTTTTCTACCAGTATCTTCTTTTCTTACATTTTTTTTATGCAACAAAATGAACCTCATTAACACCTCAACTTCTACTCGAAGCATGGAGGTAGTTTGTCCCATTTAATAGGTGGGAGATGTTGAGCAACCACTCAGCCTTGTGTGATCATAATGGTATTCTCTCAGACTACATCACCAATCACCTAAACACACAACATTGGATGATGCATGGTACAACTTCCTATGTGCAAAGCTTCA
>MNCI01016455.1:0-10919 GCA_015680685.1 Gnetum montanum
CAACAATGGATACATGGGTTTAGGACATGTATGGAAAGTGGGATCGGATGTTTATGTTAGGATTGGTTAAATGCTAGTTAATTAGTTAATTTAAGATTAGTTAATCAAATTCCTTTTATCTACATTTTGAGCACCAATGATAAAAATTGGATGCCTCAGTTATAGTTAACCATACCAATGAATGTCACAAGTGTAATTGGGAAGACAACGATTGACCTTAAGGCTTGATTCATTTCCTAAAGGACTAGTGCACTAGAAATGATAAAGTCCACAAAATTCAACTGGACGGTGCATGAACACTTTGTGATTCATATGGTTGGGCGTAGGGGTATCTCCCCACTCATCATTACCACCGTTGACGAGGACTTTGTTTGTGGAACATGCACTATTTAAGTCTAAGTGAATACCATTAATATCATTGTACAAACCTCCAGGTCAATATTATTCCCACTATATATAGAATTATAAAAGCACACTAATAATTTTATTTTGTTTTGAAAAATGTCTTCTTCTTCTTGCAAGCATGAAGATACCAAACCACTGATCGCACAAGAATGCAAGGTGATATACACTCATTCAAATGAGTTTGTGGGAAACTTCACCTTCATCCTACACTAGGATGAACAACTGTGATTGTGTGATATGGAGGGTAACGTGATCTTGCCTCCCAATCAATTTGTGCCCAAAATGCTATTCAAAATCCTTAAAAAGTTGGGCATGGAAAATCTTCAAAAAGAATACATTATGAATGGATATGACACTCAAAACTACTATCCCATTCAAACTCCATGAAGCTACAAAGAGGAAACATTACACCAATCCCTTGTTCCTACTAAATCAAGATGACACTAAGGATCCTCCTACTAAAGGTTCTTAGCATGAAGATTCTCCACCCCTTGTTCTAGATGGCAAGGGTGTGAACCTAAACCTATAATCCATAAACTAGGTTCAAGAAAAAGTAATAGTCAAAGTAGGGACTCAAGCAAGCATCACAATAGCAAGGGATCTAAGGATGGTAATCGTGATAAGCGTAAGAGTGGTGGAAGCCATCACGGTGGTAGTGGTGGTTCATATTCCTCTTCATCCTCTTCATTTGAATTTGCAAATTCCTCTTCATCTGATGATTCTCATGGAAGCCACTATTGGAACAATCATGATGAAGGTGATCAGTGAGATAACAATGATAGTGAAGGCCACCAAAATTGAAGGGATGGTCAAAATCATCATTAACATCATCGATAAAATGATGATGATGAACCTTTATTGGTGACTTGAAGTATGCTCAACATTGTGGAGGTAGTGAAAATCCCAACTAGGCATATGAAAGATAGTCAAATCAAGCACCTAGACATGAAAAATATCCCAAGATTTGAAGGGGGATACAACTCTGATCCACAAACACATCTACAAGCTTTTCATGATGTCTATACCTTAAAAAACATAAAGAATGAGTGGAAAAAACTCAAGATTTTCCCAAGAAAACTCATTAAGGAAGTTGAAAGTTAGTACTAGTCTTTGGAATTGGAATCTATTTGTCGATGTAGTACTATGTTAGACCTATTCAATTACAAATACTAGACATACTCCAAAGTGTCTATTTTGAGAAGGAAAATCTAAGATTGGAAACAAGGAGNGTAATTATTAGAGGGAACAACTTTGTCACATCATAGATGGGCTTAGAGCAGAAACAAGAAGAACCCTTGGGGTGTATGCCTAAGGAAGGTTGTTTGAAATGAGAGCTCATTAGATCCAAAGGCTAATTGAGTAGGTAGTAAAAGAATAAGATGAGCTATAAAAAAGGGAAAGTATTGAAGAGTGCAATAGGGACCCCTCCATCAGAAAATGAGAGGCTCGATTTTGTGACGAGGAGGAATCACCACTTGATGAAGTGGTGAACAGAAAGATCTTGCCCATTCAAAAATTTGTTTCTAACATTTCGGCCAAGGTTGACAAATTATGAGACTATTTGGATGAAAAATTTCAAATTTCTTTGAAGATTGCTGAAGAATCCAAAGAGCAAAATAGTGATCGTAATCGTAGGAGGTAAAAAGAAGTTGAACGTGCCTAGCAAAGAAGTAAGGGCAAAGTTGCTGTAATAGAGGAAGTTGTGGCGTTTAACTCTAATGATGAAACTGAATGTGAAATTTTCAAATATGAACATCCAAAGGGATGTTGCCCTATAGTGTCACACTTACAAGATTTTGGAGTGTACACATTGAATCCTTGCCTACAACATAGGTAAGCTCCAAGACAATTACCTTACCCTCAAGGTAGTCTAAGACAATTCCACCAGCAACAACAAGCTTACTACCCAAGTGGAACTCCTCCACAACCTTATGAACAATACCAATAGTGGTACCAACCATAATCATGGTGAATGCCACTGCCAAGGCAACGATACCCTTATAGGTAACCAGATCCATACGAGTACTATGTTTAACAGCCCATCTCCCCTAGAAGCTCTGTAAGTCATGCATCATTCTAGCATCACTATTGTCCTCCAAAGTACCACTGAACACATTCACCATCTACTTGTGAGGAAAATCCATATCCATATCCATATCATCCTCTACATCATTGTGCCCATACACCTCCACCTTCAACCTAGTTACCTCCTACTCCATCAATGCAAGGTGAGATTCCTTCATAGATGCAATAAACAAATGCTACAAGGGTTGTACACTCACAACTAGTTTTTTAGTTAAGTGGTCCAGACAATCGATGATGAAAAAGACCATTCTTCTAGCCCAAAATTCCTCTCCAACCCTTAGAACCTACTCCAGCTAATTTTCCTACATCTACAGCACCTTCATCCTCTACATAAAATACCTTTGAGTGCCCTTCAAACCAAATGCCACCGAGGATCCCCATTATAATGCTAACCCATGTTGTTTCTAACTGGATCAAGGCTAGCAATCCTCCTACAAAAAGATCTGATCTAGGAAGTCCACTCATTTATCTATAGATTTCTAGACATGAGCCATGCAAAGCTCTTCTTGACTCTGGTTCCAAAGTTAATCTCATCTTCCATGACATGTACAAGGATTGGAACCTACCACCTCTTAAGAAGAGCACCATTCATCTAGAATTAGCAGATCAGTTTATTACTGTCCCTCTAGGATTAGTAGAGAACATTGTGACTATAGTTTGTGGGTGGTCCTATCCTATTGATTTTCTGGTGATCAAGGTGGACAACTACAAAAGTGACTTTTCCATCATTATGGGAAGAGCTTGGTTAAGCATGGTTGATGCAAGAATGAGTATAAGGAATCTATCTTTAGAAATATCCAAGGAAAATGAACTAGGTAAGATTGAGAAGAAGCATATTCAATGCATCGTGTACAATGATAATGGGTGCAATTGTGTGCAAACTATTTGGTCCATCAAGAGAACATACATTAAGGCATGTAATCAGTGTGCATAAGAGATCAATATTCAAAGGTGTCTATATGCAATAGCCACAAAGAAGGAGGGCACCCAATGGCTAATAGTTGATTCAGATAGCAGTGTAATATGCATTGACCCAATTGAGAGCCTGACATGTGCATATGTTGAAAGCATGGACAAAATTGAATAAGTTCATTCCCACCTCTCTGATGAAGATGATGACACCTATTGGGGAGAGTTGGAAATCCCAAATCACTTCAACCAAGAGGCCTTAGAACTAAAAAATTTACTAGTTGGAATAGAGTATGCATTTTTAAAGAATATAAAATCAATCATAATTAATGCCAAACTTACTCCTAAACAAAAAGAAAAGTTGTTGAAAGTGGTGAAAAAATGGTCAATAGCCTTTGATTGGTCATATCCAAAGCTAACAGGAATTAATCCAAGGATATGCCATCATTGCATCTATACCAACTTGGCCATGAAGCCTAGAAGGTAGCTGCAGAGGTAGCTAAATCCCCAATCGAATCAAATTGTCAAGGAGAAAATAGAGCAACTCCTCAAGGTGGGATTCATCTATCCAATGACGGATAGTGAGTGGGTTAGCCCACTCATAATTGTGCCAAAGAAGGGAGGAAAATGGTGAGTTTGCATTACCTTTAGGCTATTGAATAGGGAAATGTTTAAAGATCATTTTCCTTTGTTATTTGTGGATCAAGTGTTAGACACCATTTCTAGGCATTGTTATTATAGCTTCTTGGATGGTTATAATGGCTATAACCAAATCCAAATTGCACTCGAAGATCAAACCAAGACAACATTCATGAGTCCTTAGGGGACTTTTGCATATTGTAAAATGCCATTTGGTCTATGTAATGCCCCTACAACCTTTCAATGCTTGGACCTTAGTATCCTTAAATAGTAGATTGGTAGTGGTATTGAAGTCTTCATGGATAACTTTTCCATCTATGGAGCTACCTTTGAGCAAGCCTTGAATTGACTTGAGTAAGTATTGAAGAGATGTGTAGAGACAAACCTATAGATCAATTGGTAAAAGAGCCATCTCATGGTCTAAGAAGGCATTGTGCTAGGGCACCAAATTTCACAAAAAGGGATTGAGGTAGACCTAGAAAAAATAAGGATCATCCAAGGAATAACATGCCAACTAGAGACTGTAAAAGATGTTCGGTCATTCCTTGGACACACTATCTACTACTGGTGATTCATAAAGAGTTTATGTAAGATCACAAAGTTGTTGGTAGAGCTTACAAAGAAAGATGCACCTTTCATCTAAACCAAGTAATGTGAACATGTGTTCTAACAATTAAAGGAGAAACTTGCAGAAACACCAATCCTACAAGAACCAAATTGGTCTAAGCGATTCCATATCATGAAAAATGCATCTAACTATGCTTTGGAAGCAATGCTCATGCACATGGACAATAAGAAACATCCATATTACATCCACTATGCAAGTTGAAGCATTATGGGATCATAGTTAAATTACACCACCATGGAGAAAGAATTAATGACAGTGGTGTATGCGCTAGAAACATTTAGGCACTATGTGCTTGGTTACAAAGTATTTGTACATACGAACCATAGTGCAATCTGCTTTCTCATGAACAAGCTAACGGTGAGCCCCTATGTTATATAGTGGCTTATGATCTTGTAAGAATTTGATCTCAAGATGGTAGATCAAAAAGGGATTAAGAATGTGGTCACTGACCACATTTCTCACTTAAGATGGGATAATAAAGAGAAAAAGAACTTTCTCTCTGATCAGTTTCCAAAAGAACTCCTCTTTACATAAGTAATAAGTGAACAAATTCCTACAAAAGAAACATGGTATAATGACATCCTCACATATCTACTCACTTAGGAGATGCCACAAGACTTGAATTTTAGGAAGAAGCAACACTTTCTTCATCAGGCCAAATACTTCATGGAAATCAATGGACACCTTTACAAGGTGTGTGCCAATGGCCTAATTCGTTGGTGTGTCCTTGACAAAGATTAACTAAACATTATCTAGGATGCTTATGAAGGGCCTTGTGGAGGTCACTATGTAGGGAGACACACAACCATAAAAATCTTGATGATAGGATACTATTGGCCTATAATCTTTAGGGATGTGCATGAGTTCATCAAGTCTTGTAAAAGTTATCAATGTGATGAGGGGATGACTACTCACATGGAAGGTCCTCAACAATAGATTCAAACACTAGAACATTTTGATATATGGGGCATTGACTTCATGGGTTCCATCACACCCATGTCCAAAGGAAAGGTGTATATTATAGTAGTGGTTGACTACTACACAAAATGGGTAGAAGTAGCAATCATTACTGATTGTACATCATCCATTGCTGCAAAATTTATACTAGAAAATATCATGAATAGGTTTGGGATGCCATTGTCACTAATTTTTGATAATGGAACTCATTTCACAAGTGTCACCTTTAGAAAGTTAATGCAACGTTTAGGAGTAGAACATAAATTAACAACACCTTACCATCCCCAAGTCAATGATCAAGTAGAGGTAACCAACTAGGAGATTACAAAAATAATAACATGAACCATTAGCAAGTATAGGAAGGATTGGAGTACAAAGCTTAATAATGATCTCTAGGCTTATCATTCAACTTGGAAACTTCCTATTTGCTATTCTCCCTACAAGTTAGTGTACATGAAACTTCCAATGCTCCTAATTCAATCTAAGCTCCATACACTCTCAACGACCAATGATCTAAACCTTGACCTAAGTATAGCATAGAAGGAAATATTAATCAATCTAAAAATGTTAGATGAAAATTGATTAGTGGCCCTATCCTTGAATGAGGTGAACAAGGAATTCAGTAAGCAATGTCATGACCTTAGAATTAGGAAAGTAAAACTTCAACCATAAGATAAGGTTATCTACAAGAACCCCACACATGTACCTCAAAAGACAAAATTTGAAACATTGTGGAAGGGACCTTATATAATTAATCAAACCTTTCCCCCTAGGGACATGTTGATCTACAAGCCTGAATTCCCAAATAAAAAGTAGTTGGTTAATATCCAACAAGTCATGCCTTTCCTAGAACCAAGATAGGCAAGTGCAACTATTGCTTCAATGGATGGACAACCATGTTCTATTTTTCAGATCTCCTCCTTTGAACTTAGCCTTGGGGGAGATGGCCATTTGTGCTAACCATCAAATTGGCTTCTTGGGTTTTCTACTTTTTTTTTTTCATGTTTTTGATTTTTACAAATTATTTATGTTACAAATTCTTGATTTTTCAATTTTTCTAATTTTATACCATCTTTAGTAGTTTTGAACTTTCTTGACTATTTTACATTTTCTTATATATTTTTCTTTTTTTGGTTTCATTTAAGTGTGATATTTCCTCATTTTTGCTAATAAAAAGTGCTTTATTGTCACAGGACATAGTGTCACTGTTACTGTCTACTAATGATGGTTTGTGCTTAATGTTATGATTGTCGATGTCTATTTTCTATTTTTAAATTATGATGTCTAATGACTTTGACATGGTTTATTTCTCATGGAATAGGCAATGAGTCCACATCATCCACCCATCCAATAAACTCTATGGTTTTCCTTGTTTTGGGAATTTGAGGTTCCTTTCATTAAAGAAACTTTTAATCAATCAGTGACCTTGATAGTTTTGGAATTAGGAAGGATTCAAAGAATTGAAAAGGGTGTGACTTCAAGGGGACTCAATACTCTTTGTACTCTTCTCTTTGCTTGAGTGCTTGAGTGCTTTTCACAAACTTCTTACATTCCATACCAACCACTAATAGGAAGTCAAATAACATCGTTGCATGGTGTGGTTTCCATTAAAAAAAACAATAATGGGAATTCAAGGTACACCCATTTGACATGAATACATCCTTGCATGATGTGGTTCCCATTTCAAAACAAAAATAAAAACAATAAAAAACTATGGGAATTCAAAGCACACCCCTTGTACAAATAAGTTTGGATACAAGCTTTGGTTATGGGACTTGAACAACATGCACCTATGCTTGAATGTCTCCTCTAACTAAGGTCCTCTCTCTCTCTCACACTTCCTACTTCTCTTTTATTTTCTTCTCTTTGTGGAATGGTGGTTGTTTTGTGGAAGCATTCTTGTGTCTCGAGTGGGTGGATCGGTCTTGGAGTGGTGATGCAAAGTCACTAAAAGTGGAAGGTTTTGGTATGGACTGAGGATGGAACTTATAGGGTCATTTTAAATACAAATTCCACAAGGGACTTCTCATGACCTCAATTTCGAACTCCATTCCACCTTCTCTATCATTCATCCATGCTACCATAATTCACCTCACTACTAGGTTCTATGTTATGCTCTATGTCTTGGTTTGATGTGTTGGGATTCTTGAGTAGAGTCTTTCAGGTTGGTCCTTAACTTGTCATGCTGTTAAATTGATTATGGGGCCCATGGACTCCTTAGTTGAGGTTATGCAAGGGTAAAAAGGGTAAGAGCTTACTATTGGAAGTATCCACTTACATAGCTTTTGGCTTGATTGTTTAAGGTTCCTTACCTTTGACATCACTACAATCTTATCTTTTGTGTATTCCATTGAGTATATTGCTTAGTGCTCCTTAATCTTTCATTTCATTCATCCACTAAATCAGTTTTTCTTCACTTTTCTAGATTGATGAGCTTCAACATCATCTTCTCATGTTTTCATATTGTTCTTAGTCCTTTAAGCTTTCATTTGATCCCAATTTCATCCAAAAATTCCTTGTACTTTCAAAGTTTGACCAAAGTCAACAAAAGTTCATAATGGTCGTTGACTATGTCAATGAGGCCTCATCAACTAGGCCTCATCAACGTAGTGCATATAGACTATATATACAACCTAGCACTTAGAAATGTTTTGCAAATTGCTCATAACACATGGGAAATTTTTGTAATTTTTCAAAGCCCAAAACCTTCCAGAGCTCATAACTTCCCAACTATTTATTCAAATCAATCCATTTTTCAATCTTGAACTTACTATAGGTAAGATCTTTATCATGGGGGCCACAAAACTTAAGGTTTTCGATGAAAAATCAATGAAAAATTTTGGAAATTTTTCTAACTTCCCCAAAGGGTTGATAACCTTAACAACATATAAACATCAATTTTTTCAATAGTTAATCCTTCTAATAACCTCTAGGATGATTTATTAATGATAATACATAAATAAATGATAAATGGATTAATTAAATCAGCCATAATCACAACTTAGGCAAGTGTAACTATCCTTAAGAGAAAAAGTATCCTAATTATTTTAAAAGTTACACAACAATTGCTAATCCATGGTCTTATTGTGATTATAGATAGTACTAAAGAAAAACCATCCATAGGAAAGAGAACCCCCACAACCATAGAAGAAGTAACCCAGAGTTGGAAGGGGCCAGCAAGAATAAGGCTAGGAACTACCAAAGGTAATCCATGCAATTGGACCTCTTCATGAGAAGCCCGAAGTGGAATCTATTTTATAGATTTCAAAATAAGAAGTGTCAATGGAATAATCCCAATGAGAAGTTCCTACACCCATGCCAAGGCATGAGGTTACTTTGACTCAAGCCTACCTAGATATCATCAAGTTCAGAGAGACCCAAAGATCAGTTCTTTAAGAGATCAACTTTGGGCCAATTTTGGAGAAAGCCCAAGAGGATGTCAAGACATAATTTCAAGCCTCTCCCATGTGGCTAGTCATCACATCTAGTGGGGAGTGGTACATGGGAGAGACATATCTCTTTTGGACTAGCCGAAGGCTAGCATCCATTGTCAAGATCAAGGATATTCAAGTATCCTATTCAGTAGAAGCTATTGCATAGGCAATTGGGTTGCTTGATATAGGAACACAACTGGTAGAACTATCCATAAAAGGTAATCTTGAGGCCAAGAGGGAGTGGATGCAACGATGCTATAGGGTTTACTGTAAGGAGTATGGTGCACTCACACCAACAAAGAGAATTTATTTCAAGATTGTAGTCTATCACCTTAATCCAATGGTGAGGCTAAGCAAGGTAGCTACCTTCTCCACCTGAGCATGTACCACTTTGAGTAGGAAATTTCTAGTTAACCTTCCACAACTGATCTACTTAGAGATCAAGAAGTACTTTAAGGAGAATGAACATGGAAGGAAGACCTTGCCCTTTCAATGCCTCATTAGAAAACTTTGCAAGAGGGTAGGCATTTCTTGCTACTCAAATAATACCCTCAAGCATGCTCCCTTAGCCTCATGGTCAAAAATCATGAAAGATAAAATGCTAGCTACAACTTAAGAAGAGAAGCAGCTTCCACCACCACCCACTCAAGAAATAACACCAAAGGCCCACGTAGTCCTTGAGCAACTACATCAAATTTGAGAATAGTTCTTGACTGAACAAGAGCAACAAGTATGAATGAGTGGGGTAGATCCATCTGTGTACCAGCCAACAATGACTCACCTTAATGAGATGGCCTAAACAATTAGCCAGATGAGGAGGGGTGGTATAATCTTCTCTACCCAATAAATGCAGCTATCTATGAGGTTGGATCCTAATGCTCAAGAGGTCACAATGCCATTATTGCAACACCATTTATTCCCATAAATCTTTGGAAATGTCACCACTTTGTCAGTGTAGTTGGAGGAAGGCAAAGAGACAACTTTCTTAGTGATGTAGCACCATGGGTAGGAGACAGTGGCTAAAGTGGTGGTTGACCATGTAGCAGAACCATTGAATGCACTTGTGACATCTATACTAGATGTATCTATGCTTTGAGATGTGTAGATGTCCATAGGTACCATCAGTGAAAAGTTAGATGTAGCCCAGCATGAAAAGTTACTGGAACGACTAGTGGGAACCAAGAAACTAAGTTTGAACATTTTTTATCTTTTGTAGAACATCACTATGATCCAGTCAGAGTTTCTAAATGCAAGGGGTAGATGAATTATTTTGGAGGGGAAACAAGAAATAGCTCAAGAGCAAAATTAACATTTGGTCGTGTAGGTTGCCAAACTTTATGTTAGACTTGTAGATCAAGCAATCCTCAGCCTAGCAACGACAATAGATGAAACTATCAGATAACTTGAAGGAAAATTTTTGAAGGCTAAGGAGGAGGTAGTGATGGCCATATTTAAACAGTTCATAGAAAAAGCTAAAATGTACTCAATCCAAAAGGACTTGAACCAAATGCACCAGGAGAATGAAGCATTAACCACATAGAATCATCACCTGCGAAATGGTGATGCTCAGAAAGATCAAATGTAAGAATTCATTCATCAATAGTAGGAGAAACGTGCCAGGGTAAACATTAAACTAAAGATATTGGCCATGAAAAACCATAGTCTATCAATGGAAGAAGTGTGTGCCTTGCACTAGAAATCAACCATTGAGATTGTCGCCTAGAAGTACGAAGCCCTTAAATTTGAGAAAGTGAAAAATCACTATAGGGACTAGGTTGGCTAGCAAAAGGAAGTGAATGAAAAAAAAATTTAGATGGCAAAGGAAAAACTAAATGAAGCCCTCCAACAACTCCAACAAGGAA
>MNCI01016457.1:17667-40154 GCA_015680685.1 Gnetum montanum
ATATGACTAGAAAGACATGTTACCCATGCTTGAAGGTCACCTCTAACTAAGGCCTTCTCTCACTTCATACTTCTCTTTTCTTCTCTTTATGGAATGATGGTTATTTTGTTGGTGCACTCTTATGTCTCGAGGGGGTGGATTGGTCTTATAGTGGTGACACAAATTCACTAAAAGAGGTTGGTTTTGGTCTAGACTAAGGATGAATCTTCTTAGGTCATTTTAAACACAAATTTCACAAGGGACTGCTTATGACCTCAATTTGGGATTCCATCCCACCTTCTCAGTCATTCTTCTATGCTGCCATAACTCACCTCATTGTTTAATTATATGTTATGCTTGATGTCTTAGTTTGATATGTTGAAATTCTTGGATAGATTCTTTCTGTTTGGTCCTTAAATTTTCATGACCATTAATTGATTGTGGGGCCGACAAACACCTTAGTTGAGGCTATGCAAGGGTAAAAAAGGCATGTTCTTGCTATGGGGAGGACCCACTTTCATATCTCTTCGTTTGATTAGTTAAGTTACTTCCCTTAGTCATTACTACAATCCTATCTTCCACATATTCCATTTTGTATTCTGCTCTCCAAATTATTTAATAAATTTTATTAATTTTCTAAACACCAATACCTTCTTCTACTATTCTCATCATGTTCATGGGTTTTTGAGCTTCCATTCGACCTTAATTTCATTCAAAAGCTCGTATTTTTGAAGTTTGACCAAAGTCAATGTAAGTCAACGATGATCACCAATTGCATCGACCAAGCCTAGTCGATGCAGCCAAACTCATTAACACATGACAAAAATCCTATAAATACCACTACATACTTTGCAATTTTTAACATTTGCTTCATAACACGAGGGGAGCTTTTGCCATTTTTTAGAGCCCAAAACCTTCTAAAGTCCATATCTCTCCAATCGTTTGTTTCAATGACTCCATTCTTTGATCTTACAACTATTGAAAGTAAACTCTTAATTATGGGGACCACAAACCTTAAGGTTTTTGATGAAAGTTTTTTGAAAAATTTTTCTAACTCCCTTAAAGGGTTAATAAATACAACAATATGAAACCATCAATTTTTGAGAGTTAACCCTTCAATACCCTTCAAAATGACATATTAACATTAAAACACATATAAAATGATCATTAAAATTGATTAAATTATCCATAATCACAACTTAGCTAAGTGTAACTATCCTAAGGAGATAAGGTATCCCAATTGTTTCATGTTACGAACAATTGCTAACTCGTGGTCACATTGTGATTATAGATGGCACCAAGACTGAAATGACCTCAAGAGGAAGACCCTCTCAACCAAGGAAGAAATGAACTAAAACTAGAAGGGGCCAACAAGAATAAGCCCAAGATCCGCCAAAGGAAACCCATGCAATGGGACCTCTTGCGAAGGAGCCCAAAGTAGAATTTGTTCAATAGATTCCTAAAGAAGAAGTTGCAATAGAATAATCATAGCATGGGGAGGTACCAAGACCCATACCAAGGTTTAAAGTCATAGTAACACTAGCCTACCTCAACACCATCAAGCCTCATGATATCCAATGCTTAGTTCTCCAGGAACTAAACTTTGGGCCATTTTTATAGCATACTCTAGTAGAGGTAAAAACACAATTGCAAACCTCTTCTATGTGGCGAATCATCACTTCTAATGGGAAGTGGTACATGGGAGAGATGTACCTCTTTTAGAACAATAGAAAGGTAGGATCCAAAGTGAAGATTAAGGATATTCAAGTGCCTTACTCAGTTGAAGCTATCGCATAGGCACTTGGGTTGCCTGATGCTGGGACACAACTAGTAGAGTTATCTACACAAGCTAACCCTGAGTCCAAAAAGAAGTGGACCTAGCAATGTTACAAGGTTGACCATAAAGAGTTTGGTGTGCTCACACTAGAAAAACACATATACTTCAAGATAGTAGCCTATTACCTCAATTTGATGGTGAGGCCCAACAAGGTGATTACTTTTTTCACTTGATCATGCGCCACTCTAAATGGGAGATTTCTAACAAACCTTCCACAATTGATCTAATCAGAGATCGAGAAGTGTTTCAAAGAAAATGAACATGGAAGAAAAACCATGCCTTTCCCATGCCTCATCTAGAAACTTTGCAAAAGGGCAGGGATTATCCACTATGCAAATGACACAATCAGGCATGCTCCTATAGCCTTATCGTATAAAATGATGAAGGAAAAGATACTTGTTGTGACTAAAGAATGGAAGCAGTAGCCACCACCTCCACTGCCTACTTAAGAAACAATGCTAGAAGGTCTCACAACCATTGAGCACTTACATGAAATCCAAGAGCAACTCTTTTGTGAGCAAGAACAACATGCAGAAATGAGTGGTGGGGACCCATCTATATATCGACCTATGATGAGTCACCTTAATGAGGTGGCTTAGACAACTAGCCAAATGGAAAGAGGTGGATTAATATTCTTTGCCCAAAAAATGTAGTTGCCCACAAGATCAATCCCATTGTCCAAGAGGTGATAGTGTCTTTATATCAACACCATTTATTCCCAGAAATCTCTGGGAATGCTACCTCATTTTTGATGTGCTTGGAGGAGGGTGAGGGGGAAATTGTATTCATGATGTAGCACCAAGGGAAAGAGGCTATTACTGAAGTAGTTGTTAATGGAATTGTAGAAGTACTTAACACACCTACGACATCTATATTAGATGTATCTACACTTCAAGATGTGCAGATGTCTACAAGCATAGTTAGCAGAAGATTGAATGCAACCCAACACGAAGAGTTGCTAGACTAATTAGTGGGAACTAGAAAATCAATTCTGGATTTCTTTGATTTTCTAGACAACATAATTGCAACATAGTTGGAGTTATGGAAAGAAAAGGGCAAATGCATCATCTTGAAGGGGAAACTTGAAAGAACCCAAGCACAAAATCAATGCTTGGCTATGGAAGTTACTAAACTACATGCCCATTTTGTTGATCATGCACTCCTTAGTCTAGTGATAACTAGAGATGAAGCTTCCCAATAGCTTCAAGAAAGATTAAAACAAGTTGAGGAGGAAATAATGATGGCCATCTTTAACTAGTCTAGAGCAGAAGCAAAAACCTACTCAGTTTAGAAGGACTAGGTTTAGATGCATTAAGAAAACAAATCTCTGACCATAGAAAATCATTGCCTATACAATGTTGATGTGCAAAAAAATAGATGTAGGAATTCATTCATCAATAGAAGGAGAAACTCACTAGGGTCAACATGGAATTAAGAAAATTAGTTGTGGAAAATTGTAATATGTCTATGGAGCAAGTCTAAGCCTTATGCTAGAAATCTACCATTGAGATTCCGACCTAGAAAAATGAGCCTCTCAAATCTGAAAGATTCAAAAATCACTATAGAGACTAGGTTGGCCTACAAAATAAAGTAAATGAGAAGCATATTGAAATGGCTAAGGTAAAAGTAAATGAGGCCCTCTAGCAACTTTAGTAAGGAAGAGAGGTATGGAAGCCCATCATTGATGGAAAATATGCTTATAACTGAGTGGAGATCTACTTGAAGGAGATGCAAATTGAAGAAATGATAGAGTATATGGAATTGGACAATCTTTTCTATGCAAATCTAGTGATGCTGACTATCGAATAACTATTGTCAGAACTCAAAAAATAAGTGGCCAGCTCATACTTGTTGTACAAGGCCAAGTTCAAGCACCATAAGGACACCAAGTAAAAGCTTGAGATGGAAAATGCTAAACTTAAGGTTCTCATGGCATGATTTGCTAATCAACGATCAACTGCCAAGAACCTCACCAAGAGAATGAATGATTACCAGGAGTTGCAGAACATAGTCATGGCATTCGATATTGAATTCAAGCAATTTCCTGCCTGGTTCATCAATGCTAAAGAGTTATTCCTAACAATCCCTTGTCCTTGGGATGTGCCCATTCCAGCCCACATTGATAAAGTTGCATGAACTATACATGATCCTAGGAGTAAGGAGGAGAAAATGAAAGCATTCTCAGATGCTTTTCACCTCCCACTAGAAGTTGTTGTAGCAGCAAAATAGCCACAGCTACATCAACTATTACACATCTAAAGCTAGCGAAGACCCTCTAGAGCCACAGGAACCTCCACCGCCTAGGACTATCTAATATTTTCCATCTTCTTCACATCATCAGAGGATGTGTTATCTGATTTTCGTGTAGTCATGTCATGGCATTGCATTTTGTGTCATGAACACTACAATTTTCATGTAGTCATGTCATGGCATTGCATTTTGATTCATACACTCAGGTACTCATTCTTGTCACATCAATTTGTTAAGTCTAGCATCAGTCAATAATCCCATACCTTTCCAATTTGGTAAAGAAACTTAAGGATAAATTTTCATTCAGTTGTGAGGGTATGATGAGTCATGGTTGGTCATGTCGACGAGGCCTCGTCAACTAGGCCTCGTTGATATGGCCCTGTCGATGCATTATTTCATGCATCAACATGGCCCTATCGCTACAAGGTTTATTGTTACTTAGAAATATGCACTCACTAGCTTCATTTATGACATTCAAGTCATAGTAATAGCTAAACTCTTGTAATTTTTACATTTCAAAGCTAGAATATTTCCCCAAGTGCTCGCAGCAAGAGTCATTGAGTGTATAGATCTTTATTCGAGCATTTTTGTACCTGATCACAATAGTGTGTATGGCAATAAAAATAAGCTTCTTGATAAACCTTGTAGTAATCTACATAGTTTAGATGTTTCATTCATGATTTAATACTTCTAGTTATTTATTCAATGTTTTCTAGTAATTAAGCTAATTAAGTAATTAAGAAAGCTAAGCTAAATAGATTAAATACATAAGTATGGCCACTTTGAGTGTAACACATATTCGCTTGGTAATCCTAGTAGCATTATTGCTTGGTGCACCCAGTAGTGTAGTGCTTGGGAACCCAATAGTGGATACATTAGTTTGAGATGTGTATGGAAAGTAGGACCAAATGCCTATGTTAGGACTAGTTAAAGACTAGTAAGTTAGTTAAATTAAACTAGTCATTAAATTACTTCATCTTTTTCTTTAAGCATCAAAATCATAAAACATAAAATGGTAAAAATCATATGCCCCAATTACATTTAACCATATCTTGGTACTTCACAAGTGTAATTGGGAAGATAATGAATGACCTTAGGGCAAGGTTCACTTCCTAGAAGACTAGTTTATTGGAAACTATAGAGTCCACGGAATTCAATCGGATCACATGTGAATGCTTTGTGATTCATATGGTTAGGCATAGGGGCACCTTACTACTCATCAACATCCAAAAACCCATAAGATCTATTTGATAGATATTATTTTTTCATAAAAAATAAAGATAAACTCTACAAATTTACCGAACATTAATGAAGGTAGTAAAAATAAATCATATAAGTTTTTTGTTGTAACATTGTAACACTATCTCAAATGGGTAGTCACAACACAAAAAAGAAACACATATAACACATCTTCAAGGGCTCTCGACGTACACAACCTATAGATGTGCTCTTCTCGAGGGAGTTGAATGCATCTTCTACTTTTATTTCTAAGATGACAAGTGTGTATCTTTATATAATTGACATATAGTATATATTTATTCAAGATAATGTGAGATGTGCCCCCATGTGGACCATTAATGTTGCTATCAAATTCATGTTTCTTATCATGTTTTAAATTTAGAGTCATGTAATAGTTTCAGTTTTAAAGTTAGGAGTCATATAGGTTCATTGAGAGTTAGTATTTAATTTTCAAAAGTTTAGAGTTTATGTTTAATTTTATGTTACTCAAGATTTCTGCAAGGATATCTTCAGTTATATCAATGGCTTCTATGGCTCAAGATCTAAATAGCTTTGCTCTACTTGTCAAATGACATTTCCAAATTATCCTAGAAGACACAACGGATTGCTTGCTACTACATCTCCATTTGTAAGTCCTACACATCATAGAATAAAAGTATATGGTTAGTAAGGAATCTCCATTTGCTACTACAGTATATGGTTAGTTTTTGTTAGGACTTAGTTAAAAATTTGATGGTGGACATAATCTTAGCATAATCTAAATTTTATGCTATCACTTAGTTTTTACACTAACACTATGAATCATCCTGAAATATGGTATTTTTGCAATAGTTTATGTACACATCTCCATTTGCTACTATAGTATATGGTTAATTTTTGTTAGGACTTAGTTAAAAATTTGATGGTGGACATAATCTTAGCATAATCTAAATTTTATGCTATCACTTAGTTTTTACACTAACACTATGAATCATCCTGAAATATGGTATTTTTGCAATAGTTTATGTTAAACCTTGTTACTTTACTCATTATCTCTCTTTACACTAATGATTTATACCAACATAAATGTAGTTAGGTAATTTCTGTGTGTGTGTTTGAGTTTTTCTATACTATGCAAGTTGTGATTTCTTGTTGCATATTTCATGACTTTCTCATTTATACACTATCATAGCATTATGCTTTGTGAGTATGTTGGTGTGATTTGAGTTAGGAAAATTTTGGTTTCTAGGTCATTGCTCAAGAAAACTCTAGTGGTAGTAGAATTAGTGGGTATTTTATGCTTTTTGGGGATCACAACACTAACTTGTCCTATCCTTGACATATTAATTAATGAGAACATGCAAGTATGATTTCATCTTAGAGTAGTTGAATTTCTATTCTACTTGAGTTAGAACTTTAGCGTCATCCTCTGGTCACATTTGAGTGTAACAATAATGGACATGATATCAAAGTCTATTCTTGCTAGGGCTTCAAACTACATTTTGGAATACATGGAAGATGAGGATTCTAGCCATATTGAACTAGAGTACTAGAGAAGATCATATCAATCTATGATTCAACAGTTGTCTAATATTTGGCAACATGACTTATATATTGGTTTCAATGACAATAATATGGTCTAGCTAACTTGCAAGACTTTGAATCTATTTTGAAATCCACCTACAAAAACCTACTTCCTTGATGCATAAGTATATATATATATATAAACATTAACACTATCTATTGCTTACAAGTTATCTAAGACTACTTGTTTAATACTATGTGTGTTCTATAGTTATAGGCTCAAGAAAGACCAATTTTTATGCTGGACAAAACTTTGATTCTTATTCAAACAATGATGGATGATTTTTCTCAAGTTAACAATATTAGGATTTAAATAGAAACTTAGATCATGTTTGAAATAGAAAACTAGAGGAAGTGGTACTCCTAGATGTACCATAGATGTATTAATATAGGTTTTGTTTATGAATTTTAGGAGTATTCATGTTTTTGCTTAGAAATTTCATTCCTAGTAAAGGCATCACAATTGTCCAATAAATGTAGTGAATAACCTATAGTTTGTCTATCCATTAATTGATTAACTGATCTATATAGCTCATTAGTTGTGCTTTTGCAAACTGTGTAAGGGAAACAACTATCACTATCATTACATCTGGCTACCCTAAAGAGAAACTTCCACTCAAGTAGGATAATTTTGACAAAGTCCAAGAATGGTTAACAAATTTGGTTCTTGTAGAACTGAGGAAGAAAATGGTTAAAAGTAGGCTTCTTGATTTTGTTCATGTTGTTGAGTTCATCCACCTCATTGACAAAGATGATCAATTGGTTGGATTCATTTAATAAAGTAATCATACAATTTTGCACATAAGGCCATGGTTTGATAGTTGTGTTGTACATTAATGAGGATTTATTTTGTAAATTGTTCAATATGCTTGAGGATAGTGTAAATGTGGTTGATTAGGAAAGCAAGGACTCAGTTAGCAGTGGCATTCTAGGGGTTTGGCTAAACTCCCCTTTGGGTGGGCAGTTATCATTAAAAAGGTATGAGAACTAGATAATTAATGAGATTTATTATTTATTCCATACTAGGGCCTTTCCTATGATACTATCTTAGTGCAAGACCATAGGCCTACAGGAAGCATGGATAATGAGAAATGTCATATCTGATCGAACATTCTTTAACTAGGCTACTACATTAATCACAAAGATCTAAAGAAAAATTTTAAAACTCCACAAAAAGGTAACATTAGTGTATCATGTACACTTTGCCTTATTTATTTGCTATTTGAGGAGGTTTGCAAAGTTCCTAATAATTAAGCACAATATGACATGGGATGAAAGGGAGACCACCCAACTTCCTCAACCTTAGGAAAAACATTTCATGAATGCAGTTTAAGTTTACTACTTTCATAAAAATGAAAGGTCTTAGGTTGAATTATAAATTTTAACTTCTTATTTTATTTTTGCTTTTGAAGTATATTACTCTAAGGTGAATGTGGGAAATAGTGTGTATCTCTCTTTCTAGTGCTACTCTTGTTTCTATCATTGGCTCCATTTTTCAAATTTCATCCTAATACTTATTCAAGCAAATTCAACATCCCTCTAATGTCTTGGAATTTACATAAATTTTCTCATGGACCAAGCTTCCCATCTTGTTCCTGCAAAAAATAAATGTGAGATACAACTTCAAAATCTTATCATCATCTTCTTCTTTAATACTATTGATATTTTTTGCTGTGAAATTAACACAAATAGTTTTTATGATTTTTAGTTATTATTGACTGCAAAAATTCTTGTCAAGACTTGGACATGTGAAGAAGAAAGAGATTAGCTAGAAAATATTTGTGAAGAGTCAAGCATCCAAAGAAAAAAAAGTAAGCCACTATTTTATAGAACTTTGGTAGTGAGTTTCATTTCAATGTAAACCCCCTCCCAATGCTTAAAAGATGGGTAGCAAGTAGCATGCGTAGTGAGCAATTGTGGGTTGTGGCCTACAACAATCTCTTGTTTGAGTCATTTTCATGTGTTTTTTGGTGTTGAGGAAGGACCTACATTAGATTGTTAGATTGTAGTGAATTATAGTCAACTCTATAGTGGTCTCATTCCAAGATATGAAATATTCTTTAAACAAAGGTATACACTTCTTAAGCATTGAAACATTAACATCAAGGACTTTGCATAAAAAAAGAAAAATGAAAGTTTTGCTTGGCAACTCAACAACAACTGTAAATGTTCTAGGCTTATATAAAAACTTTCTTAAAATGTTTGAAATAAAATTTCTTTATTTAAAATTTTCTATTAGATGAGTCTTGCATGAACTATGTGATCACAGTTGCAAAGCCAAATCTTGCCAACCACTTGATTACTTCATTCTTAGCATTGTTACAACCGGTAGGCCCTTATTTTGCTACTCAAGATGACATTTTTCCTTATTTTTAGATAATAGTTATGACTATTTATATTTTTTAGTCAAGCTTCCTTCTCTTCTCCTTTTCTTCTGTACTTTTCATTTTGTTCACGATAGCATAAATATGCTACTCCTCTGTACATTTTTTGTACCAATAAATAAAGGAATTCTCTATTCTCCCAACTTTATATGGTATTAGAGCAAGGATTAATTGCTCAAAAACTAGCCAACCATCATGACGATAGGGACCATTGACTAAGCAGTTGCAGTCTAGAGTGAGAAATCATTACACTACATTCTTAGTAACTTAGACATGCCAGCAAACTAGTTAGTCACATAATTACTCTAGGGAACTAATTATTCTACATGAAAACGTGCAGTTACCAATGCTTTGGTCTCAAAGCATAAAATTGCATTTGTGAATGACATGCTTCCGAAACCAGCCAAAGGAGACCTGGATGAAGAAAGTTGGATTACCTGTAACTCTATGGTAATGTCCTAGATCCTTAATTCACTCAATGAAGAGCTACATGATAGCATTGATTATCATGATACATAAGAAGAATGTGGGTAGACTTAGAGAAGAGATTCTCCTAGAGAAATGGACCAAGAATTCAGGAAGTCAAGCATGAGATTGTTAATACACAACAAGGTGAGATGATAGTTTCAATGTACTATGCAAAGATGAAGGCTTTGTGGGAATAGTTAAATGGTTATTCAAAGCCTCATGATGCATCTTGCAAGGGGTGCACTTGTGTTGTAGCTACTAGAGAAAAAGAAGAGGAAATACTCCATCAATTTTTCATGGGATTAAAAGAAGTCTATAGCATCATGAGATCAAACATTCTTTGCAAGGAGCCATTGCCTAGTCTATCAAATGCTTATTCCTTGCTAACCTCTATTGGAAAATACCAAATCAATGAACTAGCGGCCTTCCAAGTCAGCACAAAAAAAGCAAAATAGTAAAGGAAGAGGCCTAAATGCAACCATTGTATTAATATCAAACATGCGAAGGAGTCTTGTTTTGAGATTATTGGCTACCCACAAAATAGGCAAGGAATGTGAAAAAACAAGTTGAGAGGAAACACCACCATCTCCTTAAAGTTGCTCACACCTTGAAGTTCTAGTCCAACATCCCGCTAAACTAATGGGGTGAATGCATTATGACTATAGCATATTTGATCAACATAATGCCAAGTGGACATCTTGACTCTTTTTGCATTTAAACTAACATATGAGCACTTATGCATGTTTATGTGCTTATGTTATGTCTACATCAAGCCAAAGCCACATGATAAGTTTGAAGCTAGATCTTGAAGATGTGTCTTTCTTGGTTACACAGTGGAAAAGAAGGGGTATAACATGTTAGAGCTTGAGACTAAGAAGATCCTTGAATCAAGAGATGTAATCTTCTAAAAAGATTCCTTTTCCTTTCAAGACAACATTCAGAGTGAGGCAAACTATTCCCAAATGCCTCACAATATCATAATTCACCGAAATGATGAAGAGACAAAAGATTATGAGGATTTGGAAGAAAATGAGGAAAATATGCTCATAGGAGATGCCATGAATGAAGAAATTATTAATGAGATAAGGAGGACAATTTGAGAACGTTGAATGCCAAAATATCTTGATGATTACATGCTCAGCATCAACACTGAAGCCAGCCCCACCTCACATCAAGCCGATCCAATCAAACCTAAGTTGTCCAAGGTAGAGTATGAAGGTACATGCAAAACTAAATCTTTATTTGGAACTATTGATGCTTTGATGACTAGTGCTAGACATGCATGTATTGTTGACCATTCAAATAGTATACAAAATTTATTGCTTAAGCCTAGGAATTTTGAGGAAGCGTCACAACACTCTAAGTGAAGAGATGCCATGGAGAAAGAATTGGAAGAACTTATTAATAACCATACATAAAGTGTTGTTGCGTTGCCAAGAGGAAGATGAGCTATTGGTTCAAAATGGGTGTTCAAAATCAAGCATAAACCAAATGGTACAATTGACAAATACAAGGCCAGACTAGTTGCCAAAGGCTATAGTTAGATTAAAGGAGAAGACTACAATGAGACTTTTGCTCTTGTGGTAAAATTTTCTTCTATTAAATGTCTCATTGTAGTTGTTGCTACCAACGGATGGGATCTACACCAACTTGATGTCAACAATGCATTCTTGAATGGGAACTTAATGAAGAAGTGAATATGAAGATGCCTTAAGGATTTCACACTAGAAATAATAAGCTTGTTTGTCAACTACACAAGTCTTGATATGGTCTCAAGCAAGCTTCTAGATAGTGGTTTGGTAAGCTCTCTAATGCCTTGCTTTCTTGTGATTTTCATCAAAACAATTCAGACAATTCTCTCTTCACCATGAATAAGCGAGATGACAAGCTCCTGGTGTTGGTCTACATTGATGATATTAGTGTTATGGGAAACAACAATGAAAAGTGTCTCTAATTCAAATGGTAACTCCAAAGCTAGTTCCAAATCAAGGATTTAGACTCATTAATGTATTTTCTTGGTTTGGAGGTCAAGATAACCAAAGATGGTGTTTACTTGAATCAAAGGAAGTATGCTCAAGATATTGTTGGAGAAGCAGATGTTGAGCACATGAGGAAGGTCAATACACTGATACCACAACAACATGGTCTTTCGGTAGATGAAGGAGCACCTCTTCCTAACTATTGAGAATATAGACAACTCATTGGCAAGCTTCTTTACTTGACTTTGACTTGCCTAGACTAACGTGTCATTAGGTACATAAGTGGAACAACATCTAATGGGCTCTTCTATCCAAGAAACAATGATATTTTCTTCAAGGCTTATTGTGATGTAGATTGGGGCACATGTTGACAATGCAACAATCCACGGGATCCATCTATTTTTTTGGTAACACCCCCCTAACATGGCATTCAAAGCATCAGCCTACCATTTCCCTTTCATCATCAGTTGAGGCCGAGTATCATACTATGGCCAAGGTAACAAAGGAGATAGTCTAGTTAACTACTATACTCAAAGACATGTTCGTTGATGTTCCAAGGTTAATTCCTTTACATTGTGATAATCAATCCACAATCTACATTGCCACCAATCCAATATTTCATGAGCGGACTAAACATATTGAAATGGATTGTCATTTTGTGCACAAAAAATATGAGGAAAAGGTATTGAGGTTCGCTTAGGGAGGCCATTGTGTTCACTCTATAATATGAGGAAAAGGTATTGAGGTTCGCTTGAGGGAGGCCATTGTGTTCACTCTATAATATGAGGAAAATGTATTAAGGTTTGCCTGAGGGAGGCCATTGTGTTCACTCTATTACCAAGCTTTGATGTGTTTCTTTGCCACATCAAGTTTCCCTTTCTTCTGTACTTTCCATTTTGTTCATGATAGGATAAATATGCTACTCCTCTGAAAGTTTTTTGTATCAATCAATAAAGGAATTCTCTGTTCTACCAATTTTATAATGAGAAAAAGATTTTGTTATATATAATGCTTTAGCAATAACTGACATCCGACCACCGTATATTTCCAAAAGCCAAGCAACTTTAAAATGTAATTGGTAATATAGTTTTTAAAAATAATTTAAAAATGTATATTTTACTCATGTATAAAAAAAATTAGACAATGCTTTCTGCAATTTTAATTAACAACGCTAAAGAATTACAAATCGGAGAATTGTTTTGCATCGAGCAATCAGAATACACCTCTTTGACACTAAATTGTGAATACTGCTTACTGATCCCAAACACTTCCTCTCAGATTTTCGTACAGATCTCCAGCCTATTTCTACATAACCGAGCTTTAATCATAGCACAACGTAGACTGACGTTTCAAATCAATGGACGCCAGAAACAGAAGTTTGGCATGAAAGCACACCAGAAAAAACCAAATTTCAAGTTTAGGAATGCCAAAATCCCAAATCCAACAGGAGAGCACGCTGAAAATACGAAGCGCTTCAGACAAAGGACCACCATAGGCCAAAAGCCAAACTTCGCTCAAAAAACGCCTGAAAACTGACACATATCAGATCATAGCTTGAATACTGAAATCATTGAACAACGAACGCCGTACAGAAATCAACAGACATGTTGAAGCCTGAATGACTCAGAGCTGATCAATAAAGAGGAAGGAGGTGATAGCATAAGCGCGTTTAGCGTGCACATCGCCGCAAACTGGAAGGCCGTAGTCGGCAAGCAAGCGATCGAGCTGCCACTCGGGCATATTTTCGTAATCGACCTTGCTGTAACGCGGATAATGGAGCGGTATCTGGTGCTGATGATGATGATGAAACCCTAACCTCAATTCCTGCGCGTCCCTCTCCGCCGGTCTAGCTGCAGTTTCTTTTACCACGGCAGCATCGGCGTCGTGCTTCTTCCTGAAGAAATCCTCCACAGAGCGGACTCGCTTGATGAGGCCTCGGATGCCGCCGAAAGTACCCTCGCGGGACTCGTTCTGCAAGTCTGTGATCACCATTGACGCAGCTTCAACTGCAAACAAAAATGAAATTAAACAAAAACCAGAGACTCAAGCTACCGCCAAAAGGGGATACAGTCAACTCAGGCTTGGAGAAAAGGTGAAAGAGGGATTTATATAGGCGATGGGACGGAACTTGCTTGACCGGAAAGCATATGTTTTGCCAATGAAGGACGGTCGGCCACGTTCCTCGAAGCAAAAATCTGGAATCTGCAAATTTCAAGAACCGCTAATTCTGGTTTTTCTGTTCCGCGCTTTGATGTTAATGTGTGTTATTATAGCTGGCTGAACTGGTTCCACGTGTCGTAGGTTTAGTAAAGTTCTTTTGTTGTTTTTCAGAAGGACATGTTCTCCGTGATATTTGGTTTTCGACTACAATGGGTCGCTACACGTTAAGAGTCATGTCCGTTCCTCGAAAATTTTGGTTAGTGCACGAGTTGGCCGCATATGACGTATGAAGTGCGTAATTTGAATTTTAAATATAACATGGATTGGGTAAAAGAGGAGAGGAGCTGTCACTAACAAAGCATTTCATGAAGTGTTAGAAATAAAAAAGCAAGTCTCGAGTTTTTCGTAAGTGGTAAGAGGCTCGTTACCGACGCAATTTAATGGTTCATATTTATACTGATTTACCATTCTTAGTGATTAGTATCATTAGAATAGATACATGGGCAATTTGGTGGGAACTATCATTGAGTTGGTAGAATTATACATTTGGGGGGTGGGGGTGGGGGTTGTTAAGGTGAGCTACAAGCTGGAGAAGAAAAATTAAAACCAAAACCTTAACAAAGCCCAATGTTGCAAGATGACCCCCAGTTACCTGCAACAAGACATAAGCTTATTGCACCCCTCGGGACGACAACTGAAAAAGGAGACCAATACAACTAACTCGAAGAGAAACCATTTAGAAAAAGGTAATATTATTGATAAAGCCTAGTTCTCGACATTGAAGTTGAACAATACTAGCAATAGAGCATTTCATACTGTAGTCAAATTCATTGTAGTTTGTGTTTTGATACCAAGCATCTAGGCGACATTTCCAAATAAAGAAGATAATCTCAAATAAGAGGATTTTCCAGGCTTTTTGAAGGTGACGCTTAACACAATCATCTTGAAAGATACATTGAGGAAAACCAATAGAATGGTTAGGAAGGAAGACTTGGAGAGATTGACACCATTTCCAAATGTGTTGAGAGAATGAGCAATCCCAAAAGACATGTTGAAAAGAGTCATCCGCTTTACAAATGGGGCATTTAGGATGATCAATTCCTAAGAAATGAAGCCTATGTCCGATGGGAAGACCTTGATGAACCAAGGACCAAAAAAAGAAACGATGCTTAGGTTGGGCCTTGGAAGTCCAAATCCGACGAAAAATAGTTTTCCACTGGTGGTCCTCAAGATGTAAACTCCAACGTCTATTTAGAGTGGAGAATTGAAAATCTTGCGCATGAAACCAAGATTTGGCTTTAGAGATGCGTAAAGAGCGAAGAGGGGAACCGTCAGGCCAAAACCAATCATCATACCAAGGAGTATTAGTATGCAACTTATGCACAGCAAAGTTGGAAAGAACTTGCTCTATGTGTTGGTAAATGATAATATCTTGTCTTTGAAACCCCCATTTTACTTTCGCATGTGTCCAAGAGAGGGTAGGAGAATCATTTCTAACAGTATATAATTGATCAATATGGTGGAGATTGTGGTCAGCAAAACGATTGGCTCTATGAGAGAATTCATCATAAAGACAACTTCCATTCTTTTTTAAAATAGGGGACCACCAGATTGAGTGTGTCAACAGAGAGTGCAAGCTTATCTGGGAAGGTTTCCATTGCAACAAACCTCTAAGTTGGCTCCAACACCGCCAAATTTGCTTAAACAAGAAAGAACCTTTGATCTTCTGAGAGCCTTCACTAATGATCCAATTGCTCCAATGAGTATTTTGCCATCTATGGTGAATACCAAGACAAGAGATGTTATGCCTAAAAAGGATCTTCCAAGCTTCATCTCCTTCAATACACCGAGTCACCCATTTGGAGGCCAAGAGAATACTTTGGTGCTCAATAGAGGCAAGGCCTAAGCCCCCTTGTTCTTTACTTAAAGTGCAAGTATCCCAAGCTACTCGATGAAAAGCTTTGTGATCATCCTTATCCCCCCAAAGGAAATTCCTAAGAATGTTGTTAATGCATTGAAAGGAAGATTTGGAAGGAGCCATAAAGGAAGAGTAATAGACATGAGTGGAGCTCAAAATATGATTAACTACGATAAATCTACCTGCAAGAGATAAGGGTTTAGAAGCCCATTTCAAAGCTTTATGTTTCACCTTTTCCACCACATTGTTCCATATGGTAGTGGGAGTAGCAAATAAAGCAATAGGGATGCCTAAGAGGGTGAAATTATCAATAGGAGATAGCCACTTGATATCAAAATGATAAGTCCAAGGAGGCCTAGGAGAGAAGCTAGATCGGATGGCTTGCATTTTGTTCCAATTGATCTTAGCTCCTGAGGCTCTACAATAGATATCTATGTAGTGCAAGGAAGTATTAAAATTATCATGGTCCTCAATCAAAGTGATAAAAGTATCATCTGAAAACTGGCTATAAACAAGATCCTTTTCTTGTTGTGGAAGAGAGATACCTCTTAGCCTCATAGATTCATTATGAGATCTAAGAACAGCTCCAAGAGCATTAGCATCTAGGATGAAAAGATAAGGGGCTAAAGGGCACCCATGTCGGACTAATTTTTGAAGCTTAATGATCTTAGAGAAGGTTCCATTAATGCAAATGACTAAAGAGGCCTCTGACAAAACAAGATCGATATGTCTCTCAAAAACATTACCTAAGTTATGGTGTTTGACTATACTTTTTTAAAAGGACCAATCAAGCATGTCATAAGCTTTAGCAAAATCAAGCTTAAGAAGAATGTCATTTTGATTAGTGGAAGAAGCCCAGTGCAAGCCCTCAATAGCAGTAACAACGTTGTCTAAAATATACCTACCTTGAACAAAACTGGTTTGCTCTTTGCTTATAAGATGAAGAAGAAAAGGTTTAAGTTTATTAGTTATAGCTTTGACAACTATTTTATAGATAACATTTAAAAGAGTGATAGGGCACCAATTACTTATGCTCATACGATCTCCTGACTTGGGGAGAAGCTTAATAATACTAGCATTTATATGCTTACCAAAGGATCCTTCCCTAAGAGCTTTCTTATACACACTATAAATAATGTCTTGAAAAGTAGGCCAGAATTTCTTAAAAAATTTTGTGGGAAGGCCATCCATACCAGGGGCTTTACCATTATGGAGTTGTTGAAGAGCATTACCAAGATCTTGTTTGGAAAGAAGAGAAGCATCACCAAAGATGGAGCAATTAAAAGGAGTAATAGCTCCTAAGCAAGTATTAATTGCAGTGGGGTCAATTGCATCTTTTCAACTTAAAGAAGGCCTATAAAATGTCATCCTTGGAGGTGAAGATACTATCTTCGACTTGAATAGCTGGAATTTTATGGGATGGGTTCCCCCTTTTGAGGATATGAAAAAAGCCATTAGTAGCCTGGTCACCCATGCGGAGTCAAGAGAGACAAGCACAGAGGTGAGCACCTCTAGGTTCATAGTGATCCATTATACGTAGGTTCTCCTTGGCAAGTTTCAAACGACTAAAGTGAGCCTCAATAGCTTCATCTTTATTAATGGTATTTTGAAGTAAGGAGATTTTGTTATGAAGGTTGTACTTGTAAGAACTTAGATGTGAAGCCACCAATTTACCCGCATGTTTGGAAAATTATTGGAGGCGGGTATAAGCATTAGTCCACCAATCAATCCAACCATTTTCACCAAGGGGTTTAGGATCCAAATTCCATATTTGCATCAATAGAGAGCAAAGGGAGTTACTATGAAGAAAGGAAGTGTTAAAAATATAAAGATCTTTAGAAGAGTAGGAGTTACCAGAGTGGGAAAGAGACCAATGAATAGGATAATGATCTGTATAAACCTAGGTATAATCTGCTTAGACAGGGGCAACTTTGTTAGAAGTAAAATGAATAAGAGGATTCGTAGATAGATAAACCTGATCCAACCGAGAAGAGATGTAGGAAGTATCATGTCTAGCATTACTCCAAGTAAACTAGTTAGAAGTACTAGAAGAGGAGTAGTTTTCATTAGCTTCTTGCAACTTTAATTGATGTTTCAGCAAAAGTCACTCAGAAAGCTCCCTATTATCTAAACCACTTCTTTGCCCTCCAAATTTATCCTTTGGATGCTCAGTCATGTTGAAGTCCCTTGTAATAATCCACTTAGCTTTGGGTAAGTTGTGCCTAAGCCAATTCCACAAGAGCTTTCGATTAGTTGAGTGACAAGGAGCATAAATGGAGACAATCCCTAAGATTTCATTAGCATACCGTAATCAAACCCAGCTACAATGCCCTAAATTATCACAACCGTGATCAAGAACAAACTCCTGCCACTTATTATGGAGAAAAATTATAGCCCCCCCTTTACCATGTTCATGGTGAGTAGAAACATAAGAACTGTTGGGAAAAATGCTCTGGCAGCAAGTTTGAAGATTGAATCCTTGGATTTTAACTTCTTGAAGACAAACAACGTCAAAGGAATGTCTCTGAATATAATCTCGAACTATATATCTTCTACGAGGGTCTGAGAGACCCCTAACATTCCATGAACAACACNTGCCTTTTGGGGCCCCTTCTTGGTTAAGAGGAGTCTTAGTGGCATCAATATCCTCAATTTTCATATCTTTCACATCGGACACCTTAGAATCTGAAGAAGGAGGTTTAGTTGAGTGAACCTTGATAGTATGCTTGCCTATGTCCTGAGATATGTTTTGATTTTTTAGTTCTTCACTAACTTGTTCTACTAAAATTCGCTCAGCTTCAAGCTTAGCCAGTAACTTTGGACATTGAGCTTTATGGTGGTTCGGATCGAGAGAGTAGTAACAATGGTTAGGAAGTGTAAGATATGAAACTTTTTGAACAAAATTATTTCCTTTCACATTAACTTCCAGTGAATCAGGACGCGACTTTTGCATATCTATTTTAATGCACACTCTTCAAGTTGGTCGTGGACAGAAATTTGAAAAGGCCTCCATACTGATGACTTCCCCAACTTGTGCAGCAAGGATATCAATATGAGGAGAAAAATGAGGAGGGAGTTCTGGAAATTCAATCCAAATCAACAAAATACTTTTTCTTTCTTTTTTAGGATCGAAATCCTCCTTCCAGGGTTGAAGGACTAAAAAGGATCCATAAACATCCCAAATTGACTGTTGTTTCATGAACTCTGTCATAGCCTTAGTTTCAAAAGTGAACAGAAAAAAGTCTCTCATCAGATTGGAAGCTATGGTTATTCTAATATTACAGGGTTTCCAAAATTTTTTAACCCAATCCTGGAACATCGAGATAAGAGGAATCCTACCAGTGAAGAAGCCAATTGTGTAAAGGTGAGTAAAGGTTTGTACGGTTTGGTTAAAGATGTCTTCAAGGAAATCAAAATGTAAAATAGTATCATTAGCATCCATGTTGGTGGAGCTGTTAGTAGGCTGTAGTCAATGTCAGAGGATTCGATTATTTTACATTTTTTTCCTCCAACATCAAAGTAAGAAGACAAAACAGATTGGGTCATGTAAACCTGTTGGGCCTAAGCCTAGCCAATTTAGAAAATCAAAATAGAGAAAATATTTTAAAAAAATACAAAGGAACAAACTCATTAGGTACTTATTAATGGATGACGTAGGCACTGTAGAAGGTAAAGGATCCCACATGAAATCCTGCAAAACCTATTCAAGCGCTTACTGGTGTGGGGCCCAGAATGCTTCAGTACCGCTGTGATCAGACCATCGTCCCACAAGAACTCTCTGCCTCTGATCAGGTTAGCCTATGTTCCAAGATTGGCCAACACAAGGCACTATTAGGAAACCCTAGCGGAGGGCTACCAAATTTCAAAAAAAAAAGTTTTTAGATATCATTAATACAGGGCTTTAACAAGGTTTTAATAAAACTAGCATAGATGAAACTACTGCTGCTTCCTGCGACTATGTTTCATTTCACCTAGAATTACATTGAAATTTCTTTCAATAAATTGGAGAATAAATATGTAGAAAACTATGATTACTGATGAATCATGGTTTGTCAGTTACTAATATCGAACCCTTGACATCGGACCCTTGACATCAAACCCCTAATATCGGACCCTCGATATCGAGTACGCGATATCGTGGCCTAATTAATGATATCAGATACAGGATATTGTGACTCCTATGAAAGCCTATAAATACATATTTGGGTGCATAGGAAAGGAGGGAGTTAGTGTTAGAGTATAGTCTTTTTGTCAATTTTTAGTTCCTCTCAACTCTTTTCCTAGTGCATGCCCATAGTGTGATGATTGTAATTGTATGGAACCTTTATTCAAGTGTGATGTACTTGGACACATGCATGACCAGCAATAAAGATCANATTTACTGTTTTTTTTAATTAATATTTCTTGTCCTTCATTTACTATCCCTATTATTAAACACGGAATGAGTACGAGTTAATCACAAGCATTTAAGTGTGACTACTTGGTATCCCAGTAGCGTATCTAGGAGTGCTCAAGTAATATACGCTTGGTAATCCAAAAGGTAGTACACGAGGTTCAAGATGTATACAGATGATTATGGATGAATGCTCATCGCACTTATGCTAGCTTAGATTCTCTTCTCCCATTCCCAGTTAGCTTAAACAAGGTTACTTCCACTATCTTTAGGAGTAGCATAGTGATAAGAAACACATCATACACCTCAATCTAGACTAAACCATACGTGACAAAGAAAATAATTGTCTAGGTGCAAAGATAGAAAATTGTGATGAACGTGTAACTATCTTGATACCACAACTATCCTGTCTGCAGAGTTCGATTGAATCATGCATGATGCTTGTATTCATATGGTTGAGTGTAGGGATACCTCACCACTCATCATTGGCACCGTTGCCAGGGATGGTGCTAGTTATTTAGATTAGTTATATCATACAAGATCACTGTAACAAATTATTCATGATATATCTTTTAGAAAAAAAACTTAATTTCAATTAAGTTACACACAAATTCACAACAATGTCTCTCTCACAAGACTATGACAACGCAACAAATAGTAAGGTAATTCATTAGAGAACCAACGAATTATACGATGATGAAGATGAAGTTTGGAGTACTCAATCTAATGCAGGGGTCTCCTATGTACATAAAAAAAAGACAACATTGTCCCAACTTACAAACTCATAATCTACCTAGTGATGATGAACCCTTGTTGGCCACTAGGAGCCTAATGCATATAAAAGAGGCTATTCAAATATCCTGCAGGCATCACAAAGAAAGCCACCCTCCCAAGCTTTATTTAAACAACTTTCCCAAGTTTTTAGGAGGCTATGATTTAGATCTGCAACAGCATTTACAAGCCTTCTATGATGCCTGTGCATGGAACAATATTGATAATGGGTGTCAAAAACTTAAGCTCTTTCCTATGACACTCATTGGCCAAGCAAAAGTATGGTACAGATCCTTAAAACCAAAATCAATTCATAGATGGCCAACAACGGTAGAACTCTTTACTGAACGATATCAAACCTATGCTAGAGTGTCAACCTTGAGGAGACAAATCCAAGAATGGAAACAAGGGCAACATGAAACCTTGGAGATGGCCTTAGAAAGATACTATTCTTTGTTAAAAAAATGCCTAGGCCATGGGTTCTCTGAGGAGAGGCTAATGTATCACATCATAGATGGACTTCATAATGAAACAAGGGATACCCTAGGGATATATGCCTGAGGTCAACTATACAAGCTACAGACCCACAAATTCCAAGAGCTTATTAAGTGGGTAGCAAAAGAATAAGGAGAAATGGTTAAATGGGAGAATGTTGAAAGCTCTCAACAGGACCAAAATCTCTAATTAGCAAAGGTCCATGATCATGAAGAGGAGAAATCAACTCACCTTAAAGAGGTGGAATCATCTTTTCCAATACTACAATCACTAAATGAAATTGAGGCAAAGATCAATAAGATGACAAAATGGATACACGAAAAATGTGGATAATATGCCAACACTATTAGATGTAGAACCATGATGAACCAAGAAGCAAGACAAACCACCCTTAGAAAATCAGAAAGAAAGGTTGAAGAGAATAAGAACTCAACTGCTAATCATACGTATCAATGTAACATTTTCTTGTACGATCACCCCAAAAGGCAATGCCCAATCTTGTCATATTTATATGAGCATTGGGGAAGAATGTTACATCCAGAGTTCATACAAAAATACTATGTTCAATCATAGTTACAAAAATCCCAGTCATGGGGGAGGCCCCCCCCCAAACTGGTCACACCCTTCATATCATTCGAACACAAGAGCTTATAGGGTTCAGCATCCTATTTCCCCAATTGGATCAACATCCTCTATCTCAACACATCGTTATCATTCCCCTAGATACTTAACCCATGTCCTCTCTCATAAGATCACCACCTCATGTTCGTTATACTTCTCCTTACCCTTAATATTCACATCCTTCACCTCCTTCTACATTGCCACCAATAGTACTAGAAGGTTTTGCACCACAGCATCAACCCACGAACGTTACTTGTGCTACTACTATCAATCGTAGTGGGAATCCTCCACAACATCAAAGGTGTCCCTTCTTTAGACATGACTGTAGAAAGGGAAAACACAGTTCCGAGACCACTACATCCTCCCACTCAGCACAAGTTCAACACTGTGTTGCATCTTTCTCCTCGAACGCAATGCCTCATGTTACCTT
>MNCI01016457.1:40588-65337 GCA_015680685.1 Gnetum montanum
CTTTTATTGATTGGTTCATCTTTTTATTTATTGTTTTATCTTTTTATCTTTTTATGGGTAATCTCATCTATGAATAAAACACTCATGTGACTCGTTGGTTGAGGTGTTATTCTATGCTATCAAGTCTTAGGTGACTAATTACTTGGACAGCGAGCCCATCGCATCCACCCACCCATTCTATTAATAAGAGGTTCTACTTTGGGTCCAATGATATTCTTGATATCATTAAAAATTAAAGTAATTTTGTACTTATTATGCCCAAAGCAAAAAATAATGGACTAAGAGGGAATGATTAGGGTGTCACATCAAGGGGACTTGTGGTTCCTCTTTGGTGACATCTGTTGGAGTTATCATGTAGCCTGGTTTTACAAAGATCCTTGTAGATCTAACGAAAAATGGGAGTAAGAGTAATAAAGGCACTTAATAAAGAAACCCAATGCTATTCTAGGGGGTTCCACTGGAAAGACATGCACCCATGCGTAAAGGTAGGCAACTTCTCTGGATTACGCATGAGAAAAATAAGAGTGTGTGCCAAAGAAACCAGACAAAAAGAAACGAAAAGATGAAGAAAAATGTGTCGCAAATAAATTCCAAATCACTCCTCCCTTGAATGAAACACCAAGTGATTGTATGCCTTGCTATCATGATGCTCTTATGGTTGTCCATCATTGGATGAAATAATGCGATGTCACTAATCGAAGGAATGGACTTGGTCTTGATTTTGGAGCAACGGGCTAATAACACATTAATCATGTCCTACACTCTAGATTCATTGTGCCTAGGGTCAGTTACCTCATGTCCCAATCTCTACAATCCCTTCTACGATTCACCTCATCTCATTGTTCATGTTTTTGTGACTCATGTCTTGTGTAGCATTGAATGCATACCTCATCATGATGGTATTTAACATGTGTGTGTTTTGTTGCATCGATGTAGATTACATTTAACCCTTCTAGTGCCTATGGACATTTTAAGGTGTGGTTACACAAGGGAATTATAGGTTGGAGCCTACTTTGGGGAGGACCCACTTGCGTGACTTTGTAATATGCACTTGTTTCACATCACCATATCATTTTATACCCTCCAAGTACTTCATTGACAAATCTATTGTTTCACTTGTCATTATTTTATCAAACGTTCCTCAAAAAAATTACATGTCCTTTTATGTGTCACCTAAACAAATTAGGTTTGACATTAAGCTTTTAGGGCAACTTCCTTGAAAAAAATTTCTAACTCTAAAATCATACTAAGCAATGAATTCAACATTTATTAAAGGTAATGAGTAAGGTATGAAAGAATTGAACTTCTTTCAATAACCTTACTAACAATTGATCTTTGTGTGATTATAGATGGCCCCTAAAAGAGGATAATAAGTAGGACCTTCTCAAGATGCAATTGAACACCTAGGGAGAGGCAGAGGCTAAGGACCTCATGGAAAACATGTAGAGTAGGAGGCACAATCATTCAGCATCCATCAAGGAACTCTTATCACTACACAATTTGGCCAAGCAAAAGGTGGAGAGGTTAAGGAATGATCCTATGAAGAGGAATTACGACTATTTGTGGTATGGCATGTCAAGGCCAATAAATTGTTCCTGCAGATGTTGTGTCCATGGGAAGTGTCGACTCCATCAAGCATTGGAACATTAGCATGGACGACTCATAATCCTTAGATAGAAGAGGAGAAACATCAAACATTTCTTCAATGGTATCAATATCATAATCCTAGAGCGCAAGACAAAGGAAAGGCACCCATGGAGGAGCCACCACCACTAGGAATCCCATGAGTTCCACAAGTTTTTTCTTTTGTGTCTATGTCCAAATTTTGTTTAGTCCCATATTGCAGCATGAAACAATCCATGTTCATTCAATAATCTCATACCTATCCCCTATTTGTAATTGAATGAACTTGTTCCTCACTTTCTTTGACTTGAGGACGAGTTGTTATTTAGTCATGGGGGTATGATGAATCGTGGTTTGTCAGGTGCTAATATCAGACCCTTGACATTGAACCCTTGACATTGGACCCCTAATATTGAACCCTCGATATTAGACCCTTGATATTGGGTACACGATATCATGGCCTGGTTAGCGATATCGGATACATGATATTGTGACTCCTATGAAAGCCTATAAATACACATTTGGACACATAGGAAAGGAGGAAGTTAGTTAGTGTTAGAGTAGAGTCTTTTTGTCAATTTTTAGTTCCTCTCAACTCTTTCCCTAGTGCATGCCCATAGTGTGATGATTGTAATTGTATGGAACCTTTATTCGAGTGTGACCTACTTGGACACGTGCATGACTGGAAATAAAGATCAAGATTACTTCATCATTACAGCATTTACTTAGTTTTAATTGGTTAATTATTATTGTTATTTATTGTTTTCGTAATTAATATTTCTTACCCTTCATTTACTATCCTTGTTATTAAGTGCAGAATTAGTATGACTTAATCACGAGCATTTAAGTGTGACTACTTGGTATCCCAGTAGTGTATCTAGGAGCGCTCAAGTAATATATGCTTGGTAATCCTAGAGGTAGTACACAAGGTCCAAGATGTGTATGGATGATTATGGACAGATGCTCATCACACTTAGGCTAGCTTAGATTCTCTTCTCCCATTCCCTATTAGCTTAAACAAGGTTACTTCCATTGTCTCTAGGAGTAGCATAGTGGTAGAAAATACATCATACACCTCACTCTGGACTAAACCATACATGACAAAGAAAATACTAGTCCAATTGATTAGACAGTGAACTGTGATCAACATGTAACTATCTTAATACCATGACTAGCCCATCTATAGAGTTTGACCGGATCATGCATGAAGGATTGTATTCGTATGGTTGAGTGTAGGGGTACCTTGCCACTCATCAATTACAAATTTTTAATGTGATTTTTTCATCCTTTTTTACAAGGAAGTGAGGGTTAGCTCTCATGATTGAAGTGGATATAAGGAAGTGAAGATTGGAATGAATATAAGGAAGTGAGGATTAGCTTAGTTGAAAGTGTTGAAAATCAAACTTATCATTGCAACCTATACACTTATGAAAACTTAGAAGTAGCTACTAATATTAGTATTGTAAAAGTTTGTGGGTTTTTGCAAGTACTCAAAAAATTTTAATTATAAATACTAAAGGAACTAAATTTCATTTTTGTTTAGTATTTTAATCATTTTTGTTAAGTAACTCACTTCAAGTATATTTAAATAGGAACAAGTAGTACTATTAGTCTAAGTATCGCAACATTGGTGGCCTTAGAAACTAAGGCTACAAAGATGATGAACTTTTCAAAAATGAATATTGATGAACCACACTAGGAGTTGATGATCATAAAGACTACTTTCTTCTTATTGCAAAGTTCATCCTATTTTAATATCCTTCCTATAATTTTTCAAATAAGGCCAAGTAATGTAATGATATAACTTTAATTTAACCATATAATCTTGAAAAATGCATTACTTTGTAGTCTAAAATGTGTATAGTATCTCTGATTTTGCTACTTAAGCCTTCAAATTTATATTATTTAACAAGAAGAAATATATTTATCTCACATTATTTTTATTATTGGTGAGTCTTGATATCGGATCCTTGATATTGGACCCCAGATATCAGATACACGATATCAGAGATGTCGAAGTGATATCGGACATGTGATGTCAAAACCTGTCTCGTTGCCTATAAATAAGAGACAAGAGCACTTGGTTTGGTATTAGTTTTTAGTCCCTTAGCTAAACCCTTGCAGTTTTTTCCTTCCAAAGTTAGAATTATTTCTGAGTGCCTGCAGAAGGAGTCATAAAGTAAATAGATCTTTATTCGAGCATTGTGTACTTGAGCACACCTTGTGTGTGGAAATAAAGATGAACTTTGTGATAAATCTTGCAACATTCAGAATAGTGTAATTATTTCCTTTCATGTTATTTACAGTTATCTAATGCTTTCAATAGTTACTTAATGTTATTTCATAGAATTATTAATTGTCAATTATTAATGAATTATCACACTCAACACGACCACTTCAAGAATACGTTGGAACACTTGGGAACCTAGTAACGACTAGCATTTTCTAATCCCGGTAGTGTTACACTGGTTCAGGATGTGTCCGGAGAGTGGGAATGGATGCTGGTGTTAGGACTAGTTAAAGAATAGTTAAATAGTTAAATCAAATTAGTTATTAAATTACCTCATTCTTCTCTTTTAAGCAGCAAGAAAATAAAACATAAAAGAATAAAAATCAAATACCTCGAGTTTACTTAACCATACAATTGAGCCTTACAAGTAAGCTTGGGAAGACAATGATTGCATAACCCATCCTTGTTCTGTGTAGATGCATAAGCACTTAATCCTCAGAGTTTGATCTGATCGTGCGTGAATGTTCGTATTTGTATGGTTGGGCATAGGGGTACCTCGCTGCTCATCATTGGCACCATTGTGAGGGATTTTTTTGTTTGTATGCTGATTAGAACTTAGGAAATCCTTTCATCATTGGAATGAATCCTTAGAATAACTATCCTACAATCACTAGAAAATGGTATCACACATTGAATAATGAATCATGTCTCTTTCTTCTAAAGATAGTGCTTCACCAACTAGGTTTGACACCATGAACAATCAAAGGTGGGGTGCACATGATGATCTACTAGTACCCCAACAGTTTCACATGGTATATGCTCATCCTGATGAGTATGTACCAGTTTTTACCTTTATCCTCCACCAAGATGAACAATTACGATGGCGTGATTTAGAAGGTAACATAGTGTTACCTCTGGATCACTCAATCCCAAGCATGCTTCTTCGTGATCTCACACAAATTATTATGCAACACTTACAATCAAAGTACATTTTGCATGAGTAAGATTCAAGAGATTATCGACCCATAGAGGCACAACACCAGAGAGATCTACAATAGGAGAGACATTACAAATCTGTGAAGGGGAAGTGGTCTTAGGATGTTCTGTATGTCCTAAGTGCAAATGAGGATGGTGAAACTATCTTGGGAGGTTTTCCACAAAACGATGTTCCTCTTGTTGACTTCAGTCAAGGAGTTGTATAGTAGAATCTTCACTCAACTATTCATAACCTAGGTTTTGGTACCAATAGACACAAAGGGTCTATAAAAGAAACACGAACACATGACAATGATAGACATTTTGATCATAACTTTCATCGAGGCCATGAACACCAAAGAGAATGTGATAGGCACTACCATGATGCCGATCCTCATTCCTGTTCACCTCCATCATCTTCTTCTCCCTCTTCTTCGGGATCTAAATGTAGTTGCAAAGGGAAAGATCATGAGGACAATGGTAAGAAAAATAGAAATCACTAACCAAATAGTCGAGAAATGGGGTGAGGGCATTCTAGAGAGACACATCATGAAAGAAGGGAGAGTAGGGAATAGCATATGCATCATAAATGCCAAAGATAGTATGACCATGATGAATCCCTATGTGCCACCCCAAGTATGTTAGATATAATAGAGGCCGTTAGGATCCCAACAAGGTACTGGAAGGATAGTAGGATCAAAAGACTAGACATGAATAACATCCCATGATTTGAAGGGGGATAAAATGCTGATCCTTAAAACCATCTACATGAATAATATTCCATGATGCATTTTCCTTGCAAAATATAGAAAACTAGTGGAAAAAGATAAAGTTGTTTCCATGGACATTGATCAAGGAAACAGAAAGCTGGTACCAATCCTTAGAATTTGAATCCATTAGTTGATGGAGTACCATGTTAGAACTATTAAACATTAAGTATCAAATGTACTCCTGAGTGTACAACCTACGTAAGAAAATCCAAGGATGGAAATAAGGAGGACACAAATCCTTGGATGCTACCATGGGTTGAAATTATTCATTGTTACATTGTTGTCCTGGCCATGGTTACTTACAGAAGGAACAAGTACATCATCTCATAGATGGGCTTAGGTACAAAATGTGAAGAACCCTTAGGATTTATGCCCAAGGAAGGCTATCCAGGCTGAGAGCCCATCAAATACAAAGATTGTTGGAGCAAGTTACCAAGGAGGAAGGTGAGTTGTGGAAAAGAAAAAGTATGGAGGAGTGTAACAGAGATCCTTCCCTCTGAAAGAAGAAAATTAGATTTTGTGAAGATGAAGAAGAGTCACCACTTGCAGATATGGTGAATAGAAAGACTTTTCCCATTCAAAAATTTGCATTAGAAGTATTGGAATAGGTTGATCAAATGTGAAACTCCCTAGATGAAAAATTTCAAACTGTCCTAAAAATAGTAGAGGAGTCTAGAGAACCAAGTAGTAACTAAGAGAGGAGGAGAAAGAAAGAAGCTGAGTATACATGTAAAAAATGGCGTATGCTACCTTCTCTACTATGGTCTTGGCCTCGATCGTGATTGCGATCAAAATGTCCACCTTTATCATGAGTTTGTGTTCCTTTTTTAGACCCTTTTTGCCCATGGGTATCAGAACCTGGGTTATGAATAGTGGAACGAAGGTTCTAATACACAACCCCTTGGCCAAAGTCAAGAGGAAGAACATCGTTATGTGGCCGACTACCTGAGGTAGGTTCACCACCCTCATTTTTTCTTAAGTCATGTAGGGCATCCTGGGACCACTTACCCTTCAAAGACTTATGATTTCTCTCCTGTTGCAAGTCCCTTTGACATTGTGCCTCTATGGGATGGCATTGTCTCAATTCATGGTCTTGCACAACATATTCTGCATGTAAGTGCAGCATGCCAATTCATGTGAGAGCACGAAGAAGCATGCTTGGGACTGACCGATCGGGAGGTAACACTATGTTAGCTTCTAAGTCTCACCAACACAGTTGTTCATCTTGATGGAGGATAAAGGTGATGTCTAGTATATACTCATCAGGATGAATATATCCCACTCAAACTTGTTGAGGGACTAGCAGATCAACGTCATGTGTATTATGTTATCAACTATTTCCTATTTCAGACCTAGGCAATGAGGTGCTTTTGTACGAAGAAGGAGACATACTTGTCTATTTAGTGTGCAATGTATTTTTTTTTATTATTTTCTCAACCAACCCTAAGGGTTTGTTCCAACAATGTGAATGATTTCCTATGTTCTAGTTAGCACACAAACAACTAAGTCCCCAGCAACGATGCCAAGGATGAGCAGCGAGGCACCCCTATGCTCAACCATACGAATACAAGCGTTTAACACACAATCTAGTCAAATTCCAAGGACTAAGTGCTTATGCACCCTTGTGGAATAAGGACGAGTTCATTGATCATTGTCTTCCCAAGCTTACCTGTATGTCATGATTGTATGCTTAAGTAAGATTGAGGCATATGATTTTTATAGCTTTTATGTTTTTATGTCCTGCACTAGTAGGGAAGGAGAGAGGTAACTAAGTGAATAATCTAACTTAACTACTCATTAACTAAGTTCTAACTAATCCTAACACCAGCATCTGTTCCCACTTTCCATACACATCTTGAACCATTGCAACACTGCTGGGATTACCAAATGCTAATCGTTACTAGGTTACCAAGCATTACACACATGCTCAAAGTGGTTGTGCTTGTGTAATTTAATGATTTGCTTAATTGATGAAAATTAATTTTTGTGCTTATAATAGAAATGTAAAGTGCATAAAATAAAATAAAATAAATGCATAAGAAAATCAAATAAAAGAAATGTGTAAGAAAACAAATCTCAAGTGCTCCAAGGATGAATCAAAGAACTCATCTTTATTACCATACACAAGGTGTGCTTAGGTACACAATGCTCGAATAAAGATCCATCCATACTTAGACCTCCTATTGTGGGCACTTGGAAAATACTCTAACTTTCAAATAGACTACAAGAGTTTCGCTACTTGATTGCTAAAAGACTTCTCTCCCAATTGTATGCTTGGGCACTATATTTATAGGCTTGGGAGAAACTACTCTAATAATTAGAATAACTACTAAAGTAACTGCTAGAGTAACCACTCTAATAATTAGAATAATTGCTAGAGTAACCACTAGAGTAATCAATCTAATAATTAGAGTAACTACTAAAGTAACTGCTATATTAACCACTCTAATAATTAGAATAATTGCTAGAGTAACCACTAGAGTAATCACTAGAGTAACCACTCTAATAATTAGAGTAACTACTCTCATCAGCAACTAAGGCTACAAAGATTATGAACTTTTCAACAATGAATATTGATGAATCACACTAGGATTTGATGATCATAAAGAATACTTTCTTCTTATTGCAATGTTCATCATGTTTTTTAATCCCTCCTATACTTTTGCAAATAAGGCCAAGTAATCAAATGAAAAAACTTTAATTTAACTATATAATCTTGAAAAATGCATTATTTTGTAGTCTAATATGTGTTTTTTTATCTTTGATTTTGTTACATAAGCCTTCAAATTTATATTATGTAACAAGAAGAAATATATGTATCTCACATTATTTTTATTATTCTTTATATCTTGAAATTATATTATATTATTGAAATTGAAGCTTTATTACATTTGGTGAGTCATGGTTGGCCATGTCGACGAGGCCTCATTGATGCGGTCCTATCAACAAAGGGTCCATTCTTGCTTATAAATACACACTCACTAGTTGAAATTATGGCATTCAAGTCATCGAAGTAGCTGAACTCTTGAAATTTGACATTTGAAAGTTAGAATATTTTCTCGAGTGCCTACGGAAGTAGTCATTAAGTGTATAGATCTTTATTCAATAATTGTTATACCTAAGCATGATAATGTGTATGGAAATAAAGACAAGCTTCTTGATCAACCTTGCAGCATATGGGAAAATTTAGATGTTTTATTCATGCATTTAATACTTCCAGTTATTTATTTAATGTTTTCTTGTAATTAAGCTAATTAAGTAATTAAGCAAGATAAGCTAGATAAATTAAATACATAAGTACCAATGCTTCAAGCATAACACATATTCACTTGGTAATCCCAACAATGTTATTGCTTGGTGCGCTCAATAGTGTAGTGCTTGGTAACCCAGCAGTGAATACGTGGGTTCAAGAAGTGTATGGAAAGTGGGACCAGATGCTTATGTTAGGACTAGTTAAAGACCAGTAAGTTAGTTAAATTAAATTAGTCATTAACTTACTTCATCTTTCTCTTTAAGCATCAAAACCATAAAACATAAAATGATAAAAATCATATGCCTTGATTATAGTTAACCATACCTTTGTACTTCACAAGTGTAAGTGGGAAGACAACGAATGACCTTAGGGCAAGGTTCACTTCCTAGAAGACTAGTGTATCAAAAACTATAGATTCCACAAAATTCTACTAGATCACATGTGAGTGCTTTATGATTTTTATGGTTGGGTGTAGGGGTACCTCACCACTCATCATTGGCATCATTGCCAAGGACTCTATTTGTTGAAATGTGTGCTATCTAGGATTAGTGAACATTATTAATATTGTTGAATGAACTAAAGGTCAACATTACGCTCACATGACATATAGTTAGAAATGCACATTGATTATTTGTTTGTTGTAAAATGTCTTCTTCCTCTCATAGGCATGAAGATGTTAAACCATCAATCCCACAACAGTGCAAAGTGGTATATACTCATCCAGATGAGTATATACTTGACTTCACCTTCATCCTACACCAGGATGAGCAACTATGATGTTATGATATGGAGAGCAACATTGTAATGCTACTCGATTGATTTGTGCCTATGATGCTACTTCAAACAATTAAGAAGTTAGGTATCCATGATCTTCAAGAGGAGTACACTATGTAGGATTATGACTTCTGACACTACTGTCCCACTGACACACAATGTAGGAGAGATCAACACCAAGAAAAGCACCATGATTTTGTCAAGGAAAAACACTTCACTAATTCCTTATTCCTATTAAACCAAACCGACAATGAGGATCCTCCATCTAGGGGTTCTCAACATAAAGATTCTCCACCCCTTGTTATTAATAACGAAGGTGTGGCCCTAAACCTGCAATCCACTATAAATAGACTAGGTTCAGGAAAAGGTGATAATTAAGGTAGGGACTTAGGCAAACATCATGATGGTAAGGGATCAAAGGATGATGGTTGTAATGAGAGAAGAGGTGGTGACAGACAGACACCACGGTGGTGGTGGTAGTAGTCCATCTTCCTCTTCATCCTCTTTATCTAATTTTGAACATTCCTCTTCATCTTCTAGTTCTAATAGAAGCCATCGTAGAAATAATCATGATGAAGGTGATCAATGAGACAACAATAACTATATAGCCTACCAAGAATGCTAGGGCAACATAGGGCATCATTAGTGACAATGCAACAATGATGATGATGAGCCTTGTTGGTGACTCAAAGCATGCTTAACATTGTAGAGGTAGTTAATATCCCAACTGGGCATGTGAAAGATTGTCGGATCAAGTGCTTAGATATGAACAATATCCCAAGATTTGAGAGAGGATACAATTATGATCTATAGATACATCTACAAGATTTCCATGATGCATGTGCCTTACAGAACATTAAAAATGATTGGTAGAAACTAAAGATCTTTTGCAAGATACTCATGAAGGAAGCAAAAAGCTGGTACTGGTCCTTAGAGTTAGAATCTATCCACCAATGGAGTACAATGCTTAAGCTATTTAATAACAAATATCAAATGTACTCCAAAGTGTCCAATCTAAGAAGGAAAAATCAAAGTTGGAAAGAGGGAATACATGAACCCTTGGATGCCACCATGGGTAGATATTATTCTCTCTTACACTAATGCCCTAGCCATCGTTATTCTCAAAGGGAACAACTCTACCACATCATAGATGGGCTCAAAGTAGAAACTAGAAGAACTCTTGGGGTTTATGCCTAGAGCAAAATTTCTAAAGTAAGAGCTCATCAGATTTAAAGGTCAATAGAGTAGGTAGAAAAATAATAAGATGAGTTGCAAAAGAGGAAAAATGTAGAAGAGTATAAGAGGGACCCTTCCATGAAAAAAAGGGTGGTCCAATTTTGTGAAGAGGAGGATGCACCACTTGACGAGGTGGTAAACAGAAAAAACTTGATCATCCAAAAATATATTTTGATATTTTAGCAAAGGTTGATAAATTATGAGACTCTTTGGATGAAAAATTCCAAATTTCTATGAAGATTGCTGAAGAAACGAAAGAGAAAAATAGTGATCATAACCACTAGAGGTGGAGGGAAGCTAAATGTGCCTACCAGAGAGGCAAGGGCAAAGTTGCCACAGTAGAAGAAGTTGTGGAGATAGACTTTGAGGATGATGATGGATGTGACATTTATTAGTATGAACATCTGAAGGGATGTTGCCCTATCATGTCAACCTTACAAGAATCTAGGGTTTATTCATTAAATCCACGACTAGCAAGAAGGCAAACACCCAAGTGATTATCTTATCCTCAAGACAATCCAAGGTAGTTCCACTAGCAACAATAAGCTTACTACCCAAGTGGGTCTAGCATAACCATATGAAAAATATCAACAATGGCATCAACCATAGTTGTGGGGAATGCCACCACCAAGACAACAGTACCCTTACAGGCAACCAAATCCATACAGGTACTATGTTCAACAATCCATTTCTCCATGAAGCTCTATAAGCCATGCATCATTTCAACATCACTATTACCCTCCAAAATACCATCAAACTCATTCACCATCTACTTGAGGGGAAAACCCATATTCATACCATCCTCTACATGCATCTACACACATCCCTCTACCCTCAACGCAATTACCTCTTTCTCCATCCATGCATGGAAAAAATTCCTCACAACCATAGCAATGAAATGCTATGAGGGTTGTACATTCACAACTAGCCTTCTAGCCAAGTGATTGGGATAATTAATCAAGGAAACAACACTTTTTCTGATTTAACAATCTTTCCAAACCCTCACAACCTAATATGACTAGTTTCCTTGCATCTCTAGCATCATACATACTCTACATCAAACACATTTGAGTGCCCTTTAAACCAAACACTACCTTGAATCCACATTGTGACATTGACTCATGCTATTTCTGATTGGATCAAGGTTGGCAATCTTCCCACAAAATGATCTAACTCGGAAAGTCCTCTTATTTACTTGTAGATCACTAGACATGAGCCATGCAAGGCTCTTCTTGATTCTAGTTCTGGTATCAATCTTATCTCCCATGACATGTATAAATCCTAGAACCTACTACCTCTCAATAAGAGCAACATTTTTTTGGAGTTGGCCAACTAGTCAATCACTATCCCTTTGGGACTAGTGGAGGACATTATGACCATAGTTAGTGGGTGGTCCTATCCTGCCAACTTTCTAGTGATCAAGGTTGAGAACTATAAAGGTGACTGCCCCATAATTATGAGAAGGACATGGTTAAGCATGGTTGATGTGCGAATGGGTATAAGGAACCTCTCCTTGGAGATATATAAGGAGAACGAATTTGGAAGGCTAGAGAAGAAGCATGTTCCATGCATCTTGTATAGTGATACTAGGTGCAATTGCATGCAGAAAATCTGGTCCATCAAAAGTACATTCATCAATGCATGGAATCAGTATGCATAAGAAAAAAATATCCAAAGGTGTCTGTATGCAATATCCACAAAATAGGAGGGTACCTAGTGGTTGATACCTAACTCAGATAACAACACATTATGCATGGAACCAACTGAGAGCTTGACATGTTCTTATATTAAAGGCATGGATGAACTTGAGCGAGTTCAACAACAACTCTCTAATGAGGAAGATGATGATACTTGTTGGGAAGGGTTGGAAATCCTTGATAATTTCAAGAAGGAGCCCCTAGAGTTAAAAACTCTACTAGTTGACATGGATTATGCATTGTTAAATAATTGAAAGTTGGTCATAATCAATGCCAAACTTGTTCCTGAACAAAAAGAAAAGTTCTTAAAGGTGATTAAAAAATGTAATAGTCTTTACTTGGTCATATCCTAAGTTGGCTAGAATTGATTTGTGGATATGCTAGCATTGTATTTACACTAACCTAGCCATGAAGCCAAGAAGGTAGCCACAGAGGTGATTGAATCCCAGATTGAAAAAAATCGTCAAGCAGGAAATAACATAACTCCTCAAGGCAAGGTTCATCAATTCCATCATGGATAGTGAGTGGATTAGCCCAGTCGTAGTTGTGCCAAAGAAAGCTGGCAAGTGGTGGGTCTATATCAACTTTAGGTTGTTGAGTATGGAAACATCTAAAGATCATCACCCATTGCCATTTTTGGATACTATCTTCAAGCATTATTATTATAGCTTCTTGGATGGTTATAGTGGCTATAACCAAATCCAAATTGTGTTAAAAGATCAAGCCAAGACACATTCATGAGTCCTTAGGGGAATTTTACATATTGTAAGATGCCATTTGGTTTGTGCAATACCCTTGCAACATTTCAATACTTGGTCCTTAGTATTTTCCAACAACAGATTGGTAGCAAGGTAGAAGTCTTTATGGATGACTTCTCTACCTATGAAGCTACATTCAAGTAAGCCTTGGATAGCCTTGAGTAGGTATTGAAATGATGTGTTGAAAAAAACCTTAGGCTTAATTAGCAAGAAAGACATCTAATGGTCCAAAAGGACATAATACTAGGCCACTGAATTTCACAAGAAGGGATTGAGATAGACCTGAAAAAGATGAGGGTCATCCAAGGAATCACACACCAACCAAAGACATTTAAAGATGTCTAATCATTCCTTGGACACACTGGCTACTACCGTTGGTTCATAGAGAATTTATCTAAGATTGCAAAGCCATTGGTCAAGCTTATAAAGAAAGATGCTCTGTTCATCTAGACTAAGGAATGTGAACATGCATTCCAATAGTTCAAGGAAAAACTTGTAGAAACTCTAATTCTAAAAGCACCAGACTGGTCCACCCATTTCACATAATGATGGATGTGTTTAATTATGCCTTGGAAATTGTGCTTATGTAGTTGGATAATAAGAAACAATAATATTACATCCATTGTATGAGCTAAAGCATTGTGGGTGCATAATTGAATTACACAACTAAGAAAGAATTGATGGCAATTGTATACACTCTTGAAAATTTTAGGTTCTATGTGCTTGGATATAAAGTATTTGTGCACATAAATCATAGTGCCATTGACTTCCTAATGAATAAGCCAATGATGAGTCCCTGTATCATATGGTGGCTTGTGATCTTGCAAGAATTTGATCTCACAATGATAGATCAGAAAAAGACTGAGAATATGGTTACTAGCCACCTCTCTCAATTAAGATGGAATAATAAAGAGTAGGAGAGATCACTCTTTGACCAAATTTTAGAGAAACTCCTCTTTACAACAGTGGTAAATGAACAAATGCCCATAGAAACAACATGGTACAATTGCATCCTCACTTACCTTCTTACATAGGAGATGCTACAAGATCTAGACTTTTGGAAGAAACAATAGTTTCTTCATCAAGCAAAGGTCATTGGCTTGGTTTGTTGGTGTGTCCCTGATACAGATCAACAACGCATTCTCTAGGATGCTCATGAAGGCCTTTGTGGAGGCCACTACACAGGAAGACATACAGACATAAGAATCTTGATGGCATGATACTATTGGCCTATAATCTTTAAGGATGTCCACTAGCTCGTCTGATATTATGAACATTGTCAAAGAGATGGTGGTATGACTACATGAATGGAGGGTTTTCAATAGTGGGTTTAACCATTGGATCCCTTTGACATATGGGGTATAGACTTCATGGATGCCATCACACCCATGTCTAATGGAAAGACATATATCATTGTAGCAGTTGACTACTGCACCAAATGGGTAAAAGCAACAACTTTCACTAACTGTACATCATCCATTTTTTCTTAATTCATACAAAAAAATGTTTTAAATAGGTTTTGGGTGCCACATGTAGTAATTTTTGACAATGGAACTCATTTTATAGGTGTAAATTTTTGAAAACTTATGCAATGGTTGAGGGTTGAACATAAATTAACAACACCCTCTCATCCCCAAGCCAATGGTCAAGTAGAGGTAACTAATAGAAAGATCACAAAGATTCTAACAAGAACTAGTAGCAAAGACTAGAGCATAAAACTCAATGATACCCTTTGGGCATATTGCTTAACATGGAAACTCCCTATTGGCTACTCTCCCTATGAGCTAGTCTACAAAAAACTTCTAATGCTTCTAATTCAATTAGAACTTTGTACACTCTCAATGGCCTATGAACTAAATCTTGACCTAATCTAGCATAAAAAGAAAAGCAAATCAACCTCAACGTGCTCGACAAAAATTAGTTAGTGGTCCTATATTTACATGAGGTGCACAAGGCATTTAACAAGCAATGTCATGACCTTAGAATAAGAAAAGTAAAATTCCAACCTGGTGATAAGGTCCTGTAATAGAACCCAACACATGTACCCTAGAAGAAAAAGTTTCAAACATTGTGGGAGGGACCTTATATAATTGATGAAACTTTTTACTCTAATGTCATGTTAATTTACAAAATTGAGAGCCTAAGTAAAAAAAATTGGTTAACATTCAATAAGTAAACACTTTTCTAGAACCAAGACAAGCCAATACAACAACTACCACCTCAATGGATGGACAACCACATTCAATTTTTTGGATCTCCTCCTTCCAACTTAGTTGTGCGGGAGATGACCATCCATGCTAACCATCTACAAGGCTCCTCAATTTTTCACCTTTTTGTTTTAAAACATCATTAGTATGTTTTATCTTTCTTGAATATTTTATATTATTTTTTATATTTTACTTTATTATACTTCTATGTGTCACTTTTCATCATTTTTGCTAATAAAAGTGTAGAGTGCCATTGTTGCTGTTTACTAATGATGGTTGTGCTTAATGTTGTGATTGTCAATGTCTGGTTTCTATTTTTGAATTCTAATGTCTAATGACTATAACATACTTTATTTTTCATGGAATAGGCAGTGAGTTCACATCATCCACCCATCCACAAACTCTATGGTTTTTCTTATTTTGGGAGTTTCAGGTTCCTTTCCTTAACAAAATTTTAATAAATTGGTGACCTTGGTAATTTCTAAAATTGGAAAGGATTCAAAAGCTTTGTACAAGGTTTGACTTTAAGGAGACTCAATACTCTTTGTAATTTTCTACTTAGTTGGGTGCTTGAGTATGCCCATTGACTTGTCACANTACTAGAAAGACATGTTACCCATGCTTGAAGGTCACCTCTAACTAAGGCCTTATCTCACTTCATACTTCCCTTTTCTTCTCTTTATGGAATGATGGTTGTTTTTTTGGTGCACTCTTATGTCTCGAGGGGGTGGATCGGTCTTATAGTGGTGACAAAAAGTCACTAAAAGAGGTTGGTTTTGGTCTAGACTAAGATTGAATCTTCCCAGGTCATTTTAAACACAAATTTCACAAGGGACTTCTTATGACCTCAATTTTGGATTCCATCCCACCTTCTCAGTCATTCATCTATGCTGCCATAACTTACCTCATTGTTGAATTCTATGTTATGCTTGATGTCTTAGTTTGATATGTTGAAATTCTTGGATAGATTCTTTCTATTTGGTCATTAACTTTTCGTGACCATTAATTGACTGTGGGGCTGACAAACACCTTAGTTGAGGTTATGAAAGGGTGAAAAAGGCATGTTCTTGCTATGGGGAGGACCCACTTTCATATCTCTTGGTTTGATTAGTTAATTTCCTTACCTTAGTCATTGCTACAATCCTATCTTCCACATATTCCATTTTGTATTCCGCTCTCCAAATTATTTAATAGATTTTATTAATTTTCTAAACACCAATACCTTCTTCTACTATTCTCATCATGTTCATGGCTTTTTGAACTTCCATTCAACCCTAATTTCATTCAAAATCTTGTATTTTGGAAGTTTGACTGAAGTCAATGTAAGGCAATGATGATCACCAATTGCATTGACCAAGCCTAGTCGATGTAGCCGACCTCATTAACACATGACAAAAATCCTATAAATACCACTACATACTTAGTACTTTTTAACATTTTCTTCATAACACAAGGGGAGTTTTGCCATTTTTCAAAGCCCAAAACCTTCTAAAGTCCATAACTCTCCAATCGTTTGTCCCAATGACTTCATTCTTTGATATTACAACTATTGAAAGTAAACTCTTAATTATGGGGACCACAAACCTTAAGGTTTTTGATGAAATTTTTTTGAAAAGTTTTTCTAACTCCCCTAAAGGGTTAATAAATACAACAATATGAAACCATCAATTTTTGAGAGTTAACCCTTTCAATACCCTTCAAAATGACATATTAACATTAAAACACATAAAATAATCATTAAAATTGATTAAATTATCCATAATCACAACTTAGCTAAGTGTAACTATCCCAAGGAGATAATGTATCCCAGTTGTTTCATGTTACAAACAATTGCTAACTTGTGGTCATGTTGTGATTATAGATGGCACCAAGACTAAAATGACCTCAAGAGGAAGACCCTCTCAACCAAGGAAGAAATGACCTAAAACTAGAAGGGGCCAACAAGAATAAGCCCAAGATCAGCCAAAGGAAACCCATGAAATGGGACCTCTTGGGGAGGAGTCCAAAGTAGAATTTGTTCAATAGATTCCTAAAGAAGAAGTTGCAATATAATAATCACAGCATGGGGAGGTACCAAGACCCATACCAAGGTTTGAAGTCATAGTATTACTAGCCTACCTCAACACCATCAAGCCTCATGATATCCAATGCTTAGTTCTCCAGGAACTAAACTTTGGGCCATTTTTATAGCATACTCCAGTAGAGGTAAAGACACAATTTCAAACCTCTTCTATGTGGCCAATCATCACTTCTAGTGGGAAGTGGTACATGGGAGAGATGTACCTCTTTTAGAATAATATAAGCGTAGTGATGGGACACGATTTACAGAAGCTGCGATATCGCGTACACGATATCGTGGCCGCCATGATATCTCATCCCATGCGATATCGTGGTCTACCACCATATCTATAAATAAGAGGCGGCTCTCCCTTGTTTCCCCATCCTGGGCTAGAAGTAGGAAAACTCTGGCAGTTTGATCACTACAGAGATAGAATATTTTCCATGTGCCTGCAATAGGAGTCCCAAAGTGTACGGATCTTTATTCGAGCAACATTGTACCTGAACACAAGTTGTGTACGGAAATAAAGATGAGCTTTTTGGATAAACCTTGTAGTGCATGGAATAGGAATTTTTTTATTATTTTCTCTCTTACCCTTAAACTCCTAGAATGTGGTATGAGTACGACTTGATTACGAGCATCTAAGGATTTGTACGGATAGTCAAGGAACGGATGCTCATGGGTACGACTTGATTACAAGCATCTAAGGATGTGTACAGATAGTCAAGGAATAGATGCTCATGAGTACGACTTGATTACAAGCATCTAAGGGTGTGTACGGATAGTCAAGGAATCAACTGCTCATCGCAATGCGGTATGAGTATGACTTGACTACAAGCATCTTGTGTGACTACTTGGTAACCTAGTGGCGTATCTAGGATCTGCGCTTGGTAATCCCAGTGGTAGTCATGCACAAAGATGTGTACAGTTAGTCAAGGAATTAGCTTCTCATATCACTTAGGCTAGATTAGGTTCTCTCAACCATTTCCTCCTAGTTAAGTACCTTAGTATGACCACTTCGAGCATGTGCGTTACGCGTGGTGATCCCAGTAATGATTAGCGTTTAGTAGCCATGGTTGCATCGGTTCAAGGTGTGTATGGTAAGTGGGAACGGATGTTGACGCTAGGTAATTTAGACTTAGTTTATTAGTTAGAGTTAGTTAGTTTCTCAACCCTTCACCTCAGTAGCATAGAAGAAAAAAATAAAAGCTATAAAAATCATATACCTCGGACTTACTTAACCATACACCGTGACAACTACAAGTAAGTCTGGGAAGACAAAAAATGATTAATCCTAAGTGTTCCATGGAGCGTGTAGGCACTTATTCTGTGGAGTTCGATCGAATCGCGCGTGCTACGCTTGTTTCGTATGGTTGAGTGTAGGGGTACCTCGCCACTCATCATTGGCGCCATTGCTGGGGACTAAGTGTTTGTGCACCGAATAGAAGATAAAGAATATCACTCACATCGTTGGGAGCCTAAACGAACCTTTAGGTTAATCAAGAAAAAATTTTATAATGGTAATTAGCACACCCATAAATAACAATGTCTTCTTCTCACAAGAGCACATTGCCTAAGGATAATTCAAAAGATAGTCGACAATCAAAAACACATGGCCAAAATTAGCCAAGTCCTAAACAACACAAGATAGTCTATACTCATCCCAATGAGTATATTCCAAACTTTACCTTTATCCTCCATCAAGACGAACAACTGCGATGGAGAGATTTGCAAGGTAACATCATGTTACCCCTAGATCGATCAGTCCCTAACATGTTTTTTCATGCTTTGGCACAAATAGGCATGATAGAGTTATATGCTAAATACATTGTGGAAGACTTTGACACAAGGGATTATTATCCCATAGAAGCACAACGTATGAGGGACTTAAAGCAAGAGAGCCAACATACACTGTTGAAGGGCAAGGAGGTCCCGCACGTCCTAAGTAAAACTAGAGAGGGTGAACCACTTACAACTGGTTTGCTATCTAGAGATGTTTCCCCTCTTAACAAAAGTGAAGAGGTGGAGTTTCAAAACCTATGATCAACAATACATATCCCTGGTTCTGATGCTCATGAACACCAACTGTTCACAAAGGGGACAACAACAAACGACAAGGATGGGCACTTAGATCGTCATCACGATCGGGGCCAGAGTCATAGAAGAGAAGGCAAGAACCATCATCGTTGTAATGGTTCTCCTTCTTCTTCCCCTTCTTCACATCACTCACCCTCTCCTTCCACCTCTAGGTGCAACCATCATGAACATAATGGAGAGGATAAAAGTAAGAAAAAAAAACCTTGACGAGAGAGTCGAGAGAGAGGACAAGGGCATGAACGTAGGGAGAGTAGCGAACAATGAAGACATCATAGGAATCATGAATGAGGTGATCATGATGAGCCCCTACTCACAACCCGAAGTATGCTTGATATAACAAAGGCTATTAGAATTCCCACAAGGCATCTAAAAGATAGTCAGATCAGATAGTTAGACATGAACAACATCCCACGCTTTGAAGGGGGATACAATGTTGATTCACAACATTATTTACAGGCATTCCACAATACCTACGCCTTGAAGAATATAGAAAATGAGTGGCAGAAACTTAAGTTGTTTCCCAGGACACTCACTAAGGAAGTAGAGAGCTAGTATCGGTCCTTAGAATTGGAAACCATCAGGAGGTGGAGTATGATGTTAGAGTTGTTCAACGATAAGTATCAAACGTACTCCTGAGTGTCCAACTTGCGTAAGCAGATCCAAGGATGGAAACAAAGTATTCATAAACCCTTGGATGCTGCCATCGCCTGCTACTACACATTGTTACATCGTTGCGTGGGCCATGGTTACGCACACCGGGATCAACTTCACCATATCATGGATGGGCTAAGGCATGAGACTAGAAGAACCCTTGAGACCTATGCCCAAGGGCAATTATCAAAACTTAGAGCCCATGAAGTACAAAGCTTGTTGGAACAAGTAGCAAATGAAGAAGGTGAGCTACGAAAAAGGGAAAGTGCAGAAGAGTACAACCGTGATCCCTCTCTTCGAAAGAGTGGAGTGAAATTTTGCAATGAAGAGGATGAGTCACCAATTCAAGAGTTGATGAACAAGAAAACCTTGCCGATTCAAAAGTTAACAATAGAAATAGTGGCTAAGGTAGATGATGTATGGAGTTCCTTAGACTCTAAAATTGAAACCATCCTAAAAATAGTAGAAGAGTCAAAGGAGGAACAAAGTAGTGACAAAGTTAAGACAAAGTGGAGAGATCTAGGCCCTGCACATAACAAGGGTAAGGGGAAAATCACTAACTCCGATGTGGTTGTGGAATCAGACACAGACGATGACAGTGGATGTGAGATTTGCCATTATGACCATCCTAAGGGATGTTGTCCAATTATCTCACATCTACAGGAGTTTGGGATGTATGCGCTTAATCCAAGACTCAACCAACAACAAACATTCTGAAGGTTACCTTATCCACAAGGTAACCCAAGGCAGTTCCACCAACCATTAACGTATTATCGAAGTGGAACTCCACCACAACCCGTCGGATAGAATCAGCGGTGGAAATACCCATAGTCATGGGGGATGCCATCACCGAAACAGCAGTACCCTTACCGGCAACCAGATCCTTATGGTTATTATGTATAGAAACCAATTCTCCAAGTGACTCTAGGGGTCACATAACTCCCCAACATCACTACCAAGTTCAAGAGTACTTTAGAAGGACTCCTTCTCCTTTGGGAGACACTCCATACCCACACCATCCTCCTAATCCATCCGCACCTCTTCCATCTATAGTTCCCCTAACACCTCCTACTCCAACAATGCAAGGGAAACTTCTGACTCAACTGCAATTATTCAACGTGCTGCTAGTTCTGAAAACTATAAAAAGAGAAGACCCTTCTTCAGAACCAAAAGCCCATACAAACTCTCACAATAACAAGCGGTTGAGCCCATGTACACTCCTCCACCATCTAACACTTCGAAGCACCCTTCAGTCCAATAGAGTGTAACGCATATGGTTATGTTAACACATACAGTAATCAACTGGATTAAGGTAGGACACCTTCCCAAGAAACTAACTGATCTTGGAAGTCCCTTAATCTACCTTCAAGTCACTGGAAATGAACCACAAAGGGCTCTTCTTGACTTAGGTTCTGGAGTCAACTTAATTTCACAAGAGATGTATCACGCCTAGAACCTGCCCCAACTTAAGAAGAGAAACATTCAACTAGAGCTGGCAGACCAGTCCATCACCATTCCCTTGGGATTGGTGGAGGACATCATTACCACCATGTGTGGTTGGTCTTACCCAGCTGATTTCCTGGTGATCGAAGTTAACAATGACAAAGGGGACTTCCCAATTATAATGGGAAGGGCATGGCTAAGCACAGTAGATGCATGCCTTAGGATCCATGATATTTCCTTAGAAATTTCTAAGATAAACATTTATGGAAAGATCAAGAAGAGGAAAGTTCCATGCATCACATACAGTGATTCATCGGTGATGACATGGAGGAAATGCCTCCATGTAATAGGTGTACCCTAAAAAGTATGAAACAAAGATGCCTATATGTAACAACCACACAACTAGTAGTAGACACCCTGTGGTTGACAGCTACTTGAAAGAGCAACACAATATTCATGGAATGAACTAAGAAGACAAACCATGCCAACAATAAAGGCATAAACACATTGGGATATGAGCGTCGCCAACTTCCACCCCTCAATCTAAGAACATCAATCGGGAGAAGTTGGGCACTGTTACGAAATTCAAATAGATGCTCATTATTTTGGATCTCTCCCTTTCCACTCAGTCATGGGGGAGATGGCCACCTATGCTAATCATATGGGGCCCTCAGTTCTTTTAAGTTTTTGTTTTTCACATTTTTGTTTTACACGTTTTTATTTTACACATTTTTGTCTTATACGTTTTTGTTTTACAAATTTCTTTAACTTTTCTTATTTTTGTTTTACATCATCGTTATACTTTTCCATTTTGTGTGTGTGTGTGTGTGTGTGTGTTCCATTCATCTTGTAAGTTTGTCCCATAATAAGTGTTCAGAATGATGGCATGAACTGTTTTCTTGTTGATTGCTAATATTTGGTTTTTACCTTTAAGCTACAATGTTGATACTAAGGTATGTTTCTTTTGATATGGCAAGCAATGAGCTCACTTCATCCATCCATCCACTAGTTTCTATGGTCTCTCTTAGCTTGGAAATGTACAGTCCCCTTCTAATAAGAACTTTAACGAATCGGTGACTGGGTATTTCTCAAACTAAGGAAGGACTCAAGGTTTGAAAAGGGTGTGACTTCAATGGAACTTGATGCATTTGTGTTGGCCATTCTCTTGGGTGCTTGGATGTTTTCTTCTTGAGTTTTCTTACCGTTTCGATGTTTCCCACTCACTGGGAAGCTGAGCAATAAAAATAATAAAGTCTTTGCATGGTGTGGTTCTCAGGCATAAAAACACAAAACACAAAAAAAAAACACAAAAAGAAAACAAAAAGAGAAAGAAGAGAAAAGAAAAAGAAAAGAAAAGTGAGAATTCAAAGACAAAATAAAACTTGGGCTACAAGCACTGGTTATGGAGCCAAAAGTGTTCCCTCTAACTAAGGCCCTTCTCACTTCCCATTCTCTCCTTGTCTGGTCGGAATGGTGGTGACTCTTGGGGAAGGCATTCTTGTTACCCAAGTGGATGGTTTGGACAAATGCATTGATGTGAAGTTACTGGAAGTGGTTTGTTGAGCCTGGAGTTGGAATGAAATCTGCCAAGTCACATTAGTCATGCAACACACAAGGGGCTGTACATCACCTTATTCTTGGGATTCAATTCCATCCTATTCTCTCCATCCTGCTCTCCATTATTCACCTCATTGTTGGTTGTATCATTAGTATATATATTTTGGTTGACACATTATTTTCTTTTTGGTAAATTCTTGTGGTTAAGACTTTAACTCTTGTTCCAAATGACATTCCCAGAGCCTACAGACTCTTTGAATGTGGGTTTGTCACGACATTAAGGGCATAAGCCTGCTTTAGGGAGGACCCACTGACATTCCTGTTTGGAGCATTCATTGACTTCTTTTCCATAACATTTTTGCAATTAATTTTATTTTTTTTCATTACCATCTTGACATCCATTTTATCGACATTTTCATTATCCCTTTTTATCTATCTATCTATCTTTCTTACTCCTTTTCTTTCTCCATTCTAACACTACCATAGGTTCACGATTAGTCATGGGGGTATAGGGCCCGATTTTTCGATTTTCTCCTAGCCCAAAATTTTTTTTGATTTTCTTCCTAACCCCTACACCTTCGATAGTAATCATTAATATATCCCCAGGTCCGAATCAGCCATACCCTAACCTAGCCAATGGACTTACACTGGAGCAAGGTATTAATTACATGATGATTCATTTACCTTTGCTAATATAAGATTGTGTTGTGTGTGCAAATGGCAATCATATAACAACGAATTGGATCTGGAGCAAACACTTGGAATGGAGCAGCACTGAAGTAGCTATGCAAGGAGCAAGATCGATGCTGCACTTACCGATGGACAACGAAAAGTGCAATTTTGGTGTTGGCAGTAGCAACACTTCTTTCTCTCTCTTTCTCTCAAGCTGCCAACTAAGGCCCGATGTCATTGTAATAAGGTGTTTACCCTTGTTGTCATGAACACCAGTTTGTCAAGTCTTGTAATGATGATTTGTTCACATGTCATCTCATTAGTTCCATTCCCCTTAATAATTCCATACGTTACCGATATTATTGTAAGGAACTTGAGGATGAGTTTTCATTTAGTCATGGGGGTATGATAAGACGTGATTCACAAAAGCTGTAATATTACATACAGGATATCGTGGCCGCCATGATATAGTGTCATCCCCTACGATATCGCGTACGCGATATCGTGGTCCATCGCCATATCTATAAATAAGAGGCAGCTCTCCCTTGTTTCCCCATCCTAGGCTAGAAGTAGGGAAACTCTAGCAGTTTGATCACTCCAGAGATAGAATATTTTCCATGTGCCCATAGTAGGAGTCCCAAAGTGTATGGATCTTTATTCGGGCAAAATTGTACCTGAACACAAGTTGTGTATGAAAATAAAGACGAGCTTTCTAGATAAACCTTGCAGTGCATGGAATAGGAATTT
>MNCI01016457.1:65970-82561 GCA_015680685.1 Gnetum montanum
AGTGAAGATTAAGGATATTCAAGTGCCTTACTCAGTTGAAGCTATCGCATAGGCACTTGGGTTGCCTGATGCTGGGACACAACTAGTAGAGTTATCTACACAAGCTAAGCTTAAGTCCGAAAAGAAGTGGACCTAGCAATGTTACAAGGTTGACCATGAAGAGTTTGGTGTGCTAACACTAGAAAAATACATATACTTCAAGATAGTAGCCTATTACCTCAATTTGATGGTGAGGCCCAACAAGGTGATTACTTTTTTCACTTGATCATGCGCCACTCTAAATGGGAGATTTCTAACAAACCTTCCACAATTGATCTAATCAGAGATCGAGAAGTGTTTCAAAGAAAATGAACATGGAAGAAAAACCATGCCTTTCCCATGCCTCATTTAGAAACTTTGCAAAAGGGCAGGGATTATCCACTATGCAAATGACACAATCAGGCATGCTCCTATAGCCTTATGGTCTAAAATGATGAAGGACAAGATACTTGCTATGACTAAAGAATGGGAGAAGTAGCCACCACCTCCATTGCCTACTTAAGAAACAATGCTAGAAGGTTGCACAACCATTGAGCACTCACATGAAATCCAAGAGCAACTCTTTTTTGAGCAAGAACAACATGCAAAAATGAGTGGTGGGGACCCATCTATATATCGACCTATGATGAATCACCTTAATGAGGTGGCTTAAACAACTAGCTAGATGGAAAGAGGTGGATTAATATTCTCTACCCAACAAATGTAGTTGCCCATAAGATCAAATCCTAGTGTCCAAGAGGTGATAGTGTCTCTATCTCAACACCATTTATTCTGAGAAATCTCTGGGAATGCTACCTCATTTTTGATGTTCTTGGAGGAGGGTGAGGGGGCAATTGTATTGGTGATGTAGCACCAAGGACAAGAGGCTATTACTGAAGTAGTTGTTAATCGAATTGTAGAAGTACTTAACACACCTACGACATCTATATTAGATGTATCTACACTTCAAGATGTGTAGATGTCCAGAGGTACAATTAGCAGAAGATTGAATGCAACCCAACACGAAGAGTTGCTAGACCAATTAGTGGGAACTAGAAAATCAATTCTGGATTTCTTTGATTTTCTAGAAAAAATAATTGCAACACATTTGGAGTTGTTGAAAGCAAAGGGAAAATGCATCATCTTGAAGGGGAAACTTGAAACAACCCAAGTACAAAATCAATGCTTGGCTATGGAAGTTACTGAACTACATGCCCATTTTGTTGATCATGCACTCCTTAGCCTAGTGATAACTAGAGATGAAGCTTCCAAATAACTTCAAGAAAGATTAAAACAAGTTGAGGAGGAAACAATGATGGCCATCTTCAACTAGTCTAGAGCAGAAGCAAAAACCTACTCAGTTTAGAAGGACTTGGTTTAGATGCATTAAGAAAACAAATCTCTGACCATAGAAAATCATTTCCTATATAATGTTGATGCGCAAAAAAAATAGATTTAGAAATTCATTCATTAATAGAAGGAGCAACTCACTAGGGTCAAAATGGAATTAAGAAAATTAGTTGTGGAAAATTGTAATATGTCTATGGAGGAAGTCTAAGCCTTATGCTAGAAATCTACCATTGAGATTGCCACCTAGAAAAATGAGCCTCTCAAATCTGAAAGATTCAAAAAATCACTATAGAGAGTAGGTTGGCCTACAAAAGAAAGTAAATGAGAAGCATATTCAAATGGCTAAGGTAAAAGTAAATGAGGCCCTCCAGCAACTTCAGTAAGGAAGAGAGGTATGGAAGCCCATCATTGATGGAAAAGATGCTTATAACTGAGTGGAGATCTACTTGAAGGAGTTGCAAATTGAAGAAATGATAGAGTATATGGAATCAGACAATCTTTTCTATGCAAATCTAGTGATACTGACTATCGAATAACTATGGTCATAACTCAAAAAATAAGTGGCCAGCTCATACTTGTTGTACAAGGCCAAGTTCAAGCACCATAAGGACACCAAGTAAAAGCTTGAGATGGAAAATGCTAAACTTAAGGTTCTCATTACATGATTTTCTGATCAACAATCAACTACCAAGAACCTCACCAAGAGAATGAATGATTACCAGGAGCTGCAAAACATAGTCATGGCATTCGATATTGAATGCAAGCAATTTTCTGCCTAGTTCATCAATGCTAAAGAGTTATTCCTAATAATCCCTTATCCTTGGGATGTGCCCATTCCAGCCCACATTGATAAAGTTTCATGGACTATACATGATCCTAGGAGTAAGGAGAAGAAAATGAAAGCATTGCTAGATGCTTTTCACCTCCCACTAGAAGTTGTTGTAGTAGAAAAATAGCCACAACTGCATCAACTATTACACATCTAAAGCTAGCGAAGACCCTTTAGAGCCCCAAGAACCTCCATTGCCTAGGACTATCTAATATTTTCCATCTTCTTCACATCATCAGAGGATGTGTTATCTAATTTTTGTGTAGTCATGTGATGGTATTGCATTTTGTGTCATGAACACTATAATTTTTGTAATGTGTTGATTCATACACTCAGGTACTCATTCTTGTCACATCAATTTGTTAAGTCTAGCATCAGTCAATAATCCCATACCTTTCCAATTTGGTAAAGAAACTTAAGGATAAATTTTCATTCAGTTGTGAGGGTATGATGAGTCATGGTTGGTCATGTTGACGAGGCCTCATCAACTAGGCCTCGTTGATATGGCCCTGTCGATGCATTATTTCATGCATCAACATGGCCCTGTCACTGCAAGGTCTATTCTTACTTAGAAATATGCACTCACTAGCTGCATTTATGACATTCAAGTCATAGTAGTAGCTAAACTCTTGCAATTTTTACATTTGAAAGCTTGAATATTTCCCCAAGTGCTCGCAGAAGGAGTCATTGAGTGTATAGATCTTTATTTGAGCATTTTTGTACCTGAGCACAATAGTGTGTATGGCAATAAAAATAAGCTTCTTGATAAACCTTGTAGTAATCTACATAGTTTAGATGTTTCATTCATGATTTAATACTTCTAGTTATTTATTCAATGTTTTCTAGTAATTAAGCTAATTAAGTAATTAAGCAAGCTAAACTAGATAGATTAAATACATAAGTATGGCCACTTTGAGTGTAACACATATTTGCTTGGTAATCCTAGTAGCATTATTGCTTGGTGCACCCAGTAGTGTAGTGCTTGGGAACCCAATAGTGGATACATTAGTTCGAGATGTGTATGGAAAGTAGGACCAAATGCCTATGTTAGGACTAGTTAAAGACCAATAAGTTAGTTAAATTAAATTAGTCATTAAATTACTTCATATTTTTCTTTAAGCATCAAAACCATAAAACATAAAATGATAAAAATCATATGCCCCAATTACATTTAACCATATCTTTGTACTTCACAAGTGTAATTGGGAAGATAATGAATGACCTTAGGGCAAGGTTCACTTCCTAGAAGACTAGTGTATTGGAAACTATAAAGTCCATGGAATTCAATCAAATCACATGTGAATGCTTTGTGATTCATATGGTTATGCATAGGGGCACCTTACTACTCATCACATCCAAAAAACCAATAAGATCTATTTGATAGATATTATGTTTTCATAAAAAATAAAGATAAACTCTACAAATTTACCGAACATTAATGAAGGTAGAAAAAATAAATCATATAAGTTTTTTGTTGTAACATTGTAACACTATCTCAAATGGGTAGTCACAACACAAAAAAGAAACACATATAACACATCTTCAAGGGCTCTCGACGTACACAACCTATAGATGTGCTCTTCTCGAGGGAGTTTAATGCATCTTCTACTTTTATTTCTAAGATGACAAGTGTGTATCTTTATATAATTGAAATATATTATATATTTATTTGAGATAATGTGAGATGTTCCCCCATGTGGACCATTAATGTTGCTATCAAATTCATGTTTCTTATCATGTTTTAAATTTAGAGTCATGTAATAGTTTCAGTTTTAAAGTTAGGAGTCATATAGGTTCATTGAGAATTAGTATTTAATTTTCAAAAGTTTAGAGTTTATGTTTAATTTTATGTTACTCAAGATTTCTACAAGGATATCTTCAGTTATATCAGTGGCTTCTATGTCTAGTATTTGTATTAAATGTTCAGGCCACTCAACAAGTTTATCAACAATTGAGATATATTATTGGAGGTTAATGGGCTCAAGATCTAAATAGCTTTGCTCTACTTGTCAAATGACATTTCCAAATTATCTTAGAAGACACAATGGATTGCTTGCTACTACATCTCCATTTGTAAGTCCTACACATCATAGAATGAAAGTAGAGGTCACATAGCATCTATTTCATTATTTTGAGAATAGATGTCAACTAACCTACTAGGTAGATAATATAATCAATTTTTTACTAACTACATCATATGCCATGGTTTTAACATTAGGGTGGACTATAGAGTAAGGCTTATACTTGAAGGAAAAGTGTAGGCCTTCACTAGTGATCACAACATGAAAAAACTTTCTTGAGAAAACAATATGAGGAACATGAATTACAGGAACTAAGTGATAAACACATTGTTCAGTATAGCTACAACGTATTTTAAGGTTTATGTCGATTGGTGTAGTCTTGGCATATTCCAGACATTTGACGCTAGTTATCATAAATACATTTCATGGTATACTGTGAACGATGTTTTATGCTAGGTAGCATAAAAGGTATTTTATGCTTAGCAATGTAAAATATTTGTATGCTCTTTAATGTAAAAGTGAGAAGTAGGGTTAAAAGAAAAAAAAGAGGTCAATGATTATTACTCTCATATTTTCAACAACAAGAGCATGATATCAGAGGTAGAGAAAGTGGTGTGCTAGCGAAATGAGAAGAAAAGAAAAAGAGGATCTAGTAAGGCTTTGGAAGAGGCATGTGCCACAAAGACAATGGTCAATGGGGTGTTGTTAGACCTTGGGGCTAATGCCTCAGAGATTGCATCATTTTCCAAAAGTATACTATCCATTCTTTGTGATCTTTGGATTTTATTGTTGCATTATATATGTGACCCTAGTATAGAATAAAGTATATGCAAAATATTTGTTAAGATTGTACTCTTCATTTTATACTTGATCTTAGCATATCATGTCTTATGCTATGAATTTTGTTTCACTTTTATGTTCAACCCTAGTGTATTTTCATTTGCATGCTACATGTTTTCTGAAATATGTGATGTAGGCGCTAGCATTTTTTTTCATGATATAGATGTTTTTACAGTATATGGTTAGTTTTTGTTAGGACTTAGTTAAAAATTTGATGGTGGACATAATCTTAGCATAATCTAAATTTTATGCTATCACTTAGTTTTTACACTAACACTATGAATCATCCTGAGATATGGTATTTTTGCAATAGTTTATGTTAAACCTTGTTACTTTACTCATTATCTCTCTTTACACTAATGATTTATACCAACATAAATGTAGTTAGGTAATTTCTGTGTGTGTGTTTGAGTTTTTCTATATTATGCAAGTTGTGATTTCTTGTTGCATATTTCATGACTTTCTCATTTATACGCTATCATAGCATTATGCTTTGTGTGTATGTTGGTGTGATTTGGGTTAGGAAAATTTTGGTTTGTAGGTCATTGCTCAAGAAAACTATGGTGGTAATAGAATTAGTGGGTATTTTATGCTTTTTGGGGATCACAACACTAACTTTTCCTATCCTTGACATATTAATTAATGAGAACATGTAAGTATGATTTCATCTTAGAGTAGTTGAATTTCTATTCTACTTGAGCTAGAACTTTAGTGTCATCCTTTGGTCACATTTGAGTGTAACAATAATGGACATGATATCAAAGTCTATTCTTGCTAGGGCTTCAAACTACATTTTGGAATACATGGAAGATGAAGATTCTAGCCATATTGAACTAGAGTACTAGGGAAGATCATATCGATCTATGATTCAACAGTTGTCTAATATTTGGCAACATGACTTATATATTGGTTTCAATGACAATAATATGGTCTAGCTAACTTGCAAGACTTTGAATCTATTTTGAAATCCACCTACAAAAACCTACTTCCTTGATGCATAAGTATATATATATTTAAACATTAACACTATCTATTTCTTACAAGTTATCTAAGACTACTTGTTTAATACTATGTGTGTTCTATAGTTATAGGCTCAAGAAAGACCAATTTTTATGGTGGACAAAACTTTGATTCTTATTCAAACAATGATGGATGATTTTTCTCAGGGTAACAATATTAGGATTTAAATAGCAACTTAGATCATGTTTGAAATAGAAAACTAGACGAAGTGGTACTCCTAGATGTACCATAGATGTATTAATATAGGTTTTGTTTATGAATTTTAGGAGTATTCATGTTTTGGCTTAGAAATATCATTCCTAGTAAAGGCACCACAATTGTCCAATAAATGTAGTGAATAACCTATAGTTTGTCTATCCATTAATTGATTAACTGATCTATATAGCTCATTAGTTGTGCTTTTGCAAACTGTGTAAGGGAAACAATTATCACTATCATTACATCTAGCTACCCTAAAGAGACACTTCCACTCAAGTAGGATAATTTTGACAAAATCCAAGAATGGTTAACAAATTTTGTTCTTTTAGAACTGAGGAAGAAAATGGTTAAAAGTAGGCTTCTTGATTTTTTTCATGTTGTTGAGTTCATCCACCTCATTGACAAAGATGATTAATTGGTTGGATTCATTTAATAAAGTAAGCATACAATTTTGCACGTAAGGCCATGGCTTGATAGTTGTGTTGTACATTAATGAGGATTTATTTTGTAAATTGTTCAATATGCCTAAGGATAGTGTAAATGTGGTTGATTAGGAAAGCAAGGACTCAGTTAGAAGTGGCATTCTAGGGGTTTGGCTAAACTCCCCTTTGGGTGGGCAATTATCATTAAAAAGGTATGAGAACTAGATAATTAATGAGATTTATTATTTATTCCATACTAGGGCCTTTCCTATGATACTATCTTAGTGCAAGACCATAGGCCTATAGGAAGCATGGATCATGAGAAATGTCATATCTGATGGAACATGCTTTAACTAGGCTACTACATTAATCACAAGGACCTAAAGAAAAATTTTAAAACTCCACAAAAAGGTAACCTTAGTGTATCATGTACACTTTGCCTTATTTATTTGCTATTTGAGGAGGTTTGCAAAGTTCCTAGTAATTAAGCACAATATGGCATGGGATGAAAGGGAGACCACCCAACTTCCTCAACCTTAGGAAAAACATTTCATGAATGCAGTTTAAGTTTACTACTTTCATAAAAATGAAAGGTCTTATGTTGAATTCTAAATTTCCACTTCTTATTTTATTTTTTCTTTTGAAGTAGATTACTCTAAGGTTAATGTTGGAAATAGTGTGTATCTCTCTTTCTAGTGATAATCTTGTTTCTATGGTTGGCTCCATTTTTTAAATTCCATCCTAATACTTATTCAAGCAAATTCAACATCCCTCTAATGTCTTGGAATTTACATAAATTTTCTCATGGACCAAGCTTCCCATCGTGTTCCTGCAAAAAATAAATGTGAGATACAACTTCAAAATCTTATCATCATCTTCTTCTTTAATACTATTGATATTTTTTGTTGTGAAATTAACACAAACAATTTTTATGATTTGTAGTTATTATTGACTGCAAAAATTCTTTTCAAGACTTGGACATGTGAAGAAGAAAGAGATTAGCTAGAAAATTTTTGTGAAGAGTCAAGCATCCAAAGAAAAAAGAGTAAGCCGCTATTTTATAGAAATTTGGTAGTGAGTTTCATTTGAATGTAAACCCCCTCCCAATGTTTAAAAGATGGGTAGCAAGTAGCATGTGTAGTGAGCAATTATGGGTTGTGGCCTACAACAATCTCTTGTTTGAGTCATTTTCATGTGTTTTCTGGTGTTGAGGAAGGACCTACATTGGATTGTTAGATTGTAGTGAATTATAGTCAACTCTATAGTGGTCTCATTCCAAGATATGAAATATTCTTTAAACAAAGGTATACACTTCTTAAGCATTGAAACATTAACATCAAGGACTTTGCATAAAAAAAGAAAAATGAAAGTTTTTCTTGGCAACTCAACAACAACTGTAAATGTTCTAGGCTTATATAAAAATTTTCTTAAAATGTTTGAAATAAAATTTCTTTATTTAAAATTTTCTATTAGATGAGTCTTGCATGAACTATGTGATCATAGTTGCAAAGCCAAATCTTGCCAACCACTTGATTATTCATTCTTAGCATTGTTACAACCAGTAGGCCCTTATTTTGCTACTCAAGATGATGTTTTTCCTTATTTTTAGATAATAGTTATGAATATTTATATTTTTTACTCAAGCTTCCTTCTCTTCTCCTTTTCTTCTATACTTTTCATTTTGTTCAAGATAGCATAAATACGCTACTCCTCTGTACATTTTTTGTAGCAATCAATAAAGGAATTCTCTATTCTCCCAACTCTATATGGTATTAGAGCAAGGATTAATTGCTCAAAAACTAGCCAAACATCATGACGATAGGGACCATTGACTAAGCAATTGCAGTCTAGAGTGAGAAATCATTACACTACATTCTTAGTAACTTAGACATGCGAGCAAACTAGTTAGTCACATAATTACACTAGGGAACTAATTATTCTACATGAAAACGTGCAGTTACCAACGCTTTGGTCTCAAAGCATAAAATTTCATTTGTGAATGACATGCTTCTGAAACCAGCCAAAGGAGACCTGGATGAAGAAAGTTGGATTACCTGTAACTCTATGGTAATGTCCTGGATCCTTAATTCACTCAATGAAGAGCTACATGATAGCATTGATGATCATGATACAATAAGAAGAATGTGGGTAGACTTAGAGAAGAGATTCTCCTAGATAAGTGGACCAAGAATTCAGGAAGTCAAGCATGAGATTGTTAATACACAACAAGGTGAGATGATAGTTTCAATGTACTATGCAAAGATGAAGGCTTTGTGGGAATAGTTAAATGGTTATTCAAAGCCTCATGATGCATATTGCAAGGGGTGCACTTGTGTTGTAGCTACTAGAGAAAAAGAAGAGGAAATACTCCATCAATTTTTCATGGGATTAGAAGAAGTCTTTAGCATCATGAGATCAAACATTCTTTGCAAGGAGCCATTGCCTAGTCTATCAAATGCTTATTCCTTGCTAACCTCTATTGGAAAATACAAAATTAGTGAACTAGCGGCCTTCCAAGTCAGCACAAAAAAAGCAAAATAGTAAAGGAAGAGGCCTAAATGCAACCATTGTATTAATATCAAACATGGGAAGGAGTCTTGTTTTGAGATTATTGGCTACCCACAAAAGAGGCAAGGAATGTGAAAAAACAAGTTGAGAGGAAACACCACCACCTCCTTAAAGTTGCTCACACCTTGAAGTTCTAGTCCAACATCCCGCTAAACTAATGGGGTGAATGCATTATGACTGTAGCATATTTGATCAACGTAATGCCAAGTGGACATCTTCACTCTTTTGGCATTGAAACCAACATATGAGCACTTATGCATGTTTATGTGCTTATGTTATGTCTACGTCAAGTCAAAGCCACATGATAAGTTTGAAGCTAGATCTTGAAGATGTGCCTTTCTTGGTTACACAGTGGAAAAGAAGGGGTATAACATGTTAGAGCTTGAGACTAAGAAGATCCTTGAATCAAGAGATGTGATCTTTTAAAAAGATTATTTTTCCTTTCAAGACAACATTCAGAGAGAGGCAAACTATTCCCAAATGCCTCACAATATCATAATTCACCGAAATGATGAAGAGACAGAAGATTATGAGGATTTGGAAGAAAATGAGGAAAATATGCTCATAGGAGATGCCATGAATGAAGAAATTATTAATGAGATAAGGAGGCCAATTTGAGAATGCTGAATGCCAAAATATCTTGATGATTACATGCTCAGCATCAACATTGAAGCCAGCCCCACCTCACATCAAGCCGATCCAATCAAACCTAAGTTGTCCAAGGTAGAGTATGAAGGTACATGCAAAACTAAATCTTTATTTGGAACTATTGATGCTTTGATGACTAGTGCTAGACATGAATGTATTGTTGACAATTCAAATAGTATACAAAATTTATTGCTTAAGCCTAGGAATTTTGAGGAAGCATCACAACACTCTAAGTGAAGAGATGTCATGGAGAAAGAATTGGAAGAACTTATTAATAACCATACATAAAGTGTTGTTGCGTTGCCAAGAGGAAGACGAGCTATTGGTTCAAAATGGGTGTTCAAAATCAAGCATAAACCAAATGGTACAACTAACAAATACAAGGCCAGACTAGTTGCCAAAGGCTATAGTTAGATTAAAGGAGAAGACTACAATGAGACTTTTTCTCTTGTGGTAAAATTTGCTTCTATTAAATGTCTCATTGTAGTTGTTGCTACCAATGGATGGGATCTACACCAACTTGATGTCAATAATGCATTCTTGAATGGGAACTTAATGAAGAAGTGAAAATGAAGATGCCTTAAGGATTTCACACTAGAAATAATAAGCTTGTTTGTCGACTACACAAGTCTTTATATGGTCTCAAACAAGCTTCTAGATAGTGGTTTGGTAAGCTCTCTAATGCCTTGATTTCTTGTGATTTTCATCAAAACAATTCAGACAATTCTCTCTTCACCATGAATAAGGGAGATGACAAGCTCCTTGTGTTGGTCTACATTGATGATATTAGTGTTATGGGAAACAACAATGAAAAGTGTCTCTAATTCAAATGGTAACTCCAAAGCTAGTTCCAAATCAAGGATTTAGACTCATTAATGTATTTTCTTGGTTTGGAGGTCAAGATAACCAAAGATGGTGTTTACTTGAATCAAAGGAAGTATGCTCAAGATATTGTTGGAGAAGTAGATGTTGAGCACATGAGGAAGGTCAATACACTGATACCACAACAACATGGTCTTTCGGTATATGAAGGAGCACCTCTTCCTAACTATTGAGAATATAGACAACTCATTGGCAAGCTTCTTTACTTGACTTTGACTTGCCTAGACTTATCCTACACAGTACACCTTCTTGGCCAATTCCTTCAACATCCCAAGGAGCCACACATGAATATGGCTAAACGTGTCATTAGGTACATAAGTGGAACAACATCTAATGGGCTCTTCTATCCAAGAAACAATGATATTTTCTTGAAGGCTTATTGTGATGTAGATTGGGGCACATGTTGACAATGCAACGATCCATGAGATCCATCTATTTTTTTGGTAACACCCCCATAACATGGAATTCAAAGCATCAGCCTACCATTTCCCTTTCATCATCAGTTGAGGTCGAGTATCATACTATGGCCAAGGTAACAAAGGAGATAGTCTAGTTAACTACTATACTCAAAGATATGTTCATTGATGTTCCAAGGTTAATTCCTTTACATTGTGATAATCAATCCACAATCTACATTGCCACCAATCCAATATTTCATGAGCAGACTAAACATATTGAAATGGATTGTCATTTTGTGCACAAAAAATATGAGGAAAAGGTATTGTATGTCATGAGCGCACTAAACATATTGAAATGGTTGTCATTTTATGCACAAAAAATATGAGGAAAAGGTATTGAGGTTCGCTTAGGAAGGCCATTGTGTTCACTCTCTAATATGAGGAAAAGGTATTGAGGTTCACTTGAGGGAGGCCATTGTGTTCACTCTATAATATGAGTAAAAGGTATTGAGGTTCACTTGAGGGAGGCCATTGTGTTCACTCTATTACCAAGCTTTGATGTGTTTTTTTGCCACATCAAGTTTCCCTTTCTTCTGTACTTTCCATTTTGTTCATGATAGGATAAATATGCTACTCCTCTGAAAGTTTTTTATATCAATCAATAAAGGAATTCTCTGTTCTACCAATTTTATAATGAGAAAAAGATTTTGTTATATATAATGCTTTAGCAATAACTGACATCCGATCACTGTATATTTCCAAAAGCCAAGCAACTTTAAAATGTAATTGGTAATATAGTTTTTAAAAATAATTTAAAAATGTATATTTTGCTCATGTATAAAAAAAAATTAGACAATGCTTTTTGCAATTTTAATTAACAACGCTAAAGAATTACAAATCGGAGAATTGTTTTGCATCGAGCAATCAGAATACACCTCTTTGACACTAAATTGTGAATACTGCTTACTGATCCCAAACTCTTCCTCTCAAATTTTCATACAGATCTCCAGCCTATTTCTACATAACCGAGCTTTAATCAAAGCACAATGTAGACTGAAGTTTCAAATCAATGGACACCAGAAATAGAAGTTTGGCATGAAAGCACACTAGAAAAAACCAAATTTCAAGTTTAGGAATGCGAAAATCCCAAATCCAACAAGAGAGCATGCTGAAAATACGAAGCTTCAGACAAAGGACCTGTTGATACCAACACGCCCATGCTTGCTTGGCATGGGGTCTTTGTTTTTTTTAAAAAAAAAAGAAAAAAAAGAAGAAAAATAAAAAAAAATAAAAAAAAAAGATTGGTTACCTTAACCCTAAAATTGGCTATAAAAAAGTCATCAAAGTCATTGAGTTGAAGGGGAGGGAGATGAGAAGTTAGGCCAGGAAGCCCTAGCCCAATGAGGCTAGGGCCATGAAGCCATGGATTGAACCTCCTCTCTCTCTGGGTGGTTTCCAATGGTTTCTCTTTCTTTTTTCTATTCCAGTAATGGGCAATTTGGGCAGTTGGATGTCGGCAGATTTTCTTTTATTTTCTGAGCAATTTGGACGGTTGGACATCAGCAGATTTTCTTTTATTTTCTGAGTAATTTGGGCCGTTGGACGTTAGTAGATTTTCTTTTATTTTTAGCAGATGGCATGTGGTTCTTTCTATCTTCTTTTATTTCAGCAAATGGCAAGTGGTGGTGGTGGATTTATATTTATGCAGTTGGCCATTTGCAGGGCATGGGTGATGTTTGATCGCAGCTACACATGATTCTTGCGGCAACACAACCATGCATCCTGTCGATGCTTCCTATTTTTCTCTCCTTTAGTTTTTCTTTTGATTCTTTATTTCTCTTTATGTTTTTTTTTCTCTCTGTCTATCACTTGGTCACATAGCTCTCTCCAGCTGAGACTATTCCCAGGTTTCCGTACCCATACGGGAGGCGCCCTAGGCAATAGTCTCCTCAAACGAGTTTTTCCGGTGTTGGGATGACCAAAATTTATGCATCAACACCTTTTTGGCACTAGAAGGAGGGCCTGGCTTGACCATTTTTTTCATCTTTTCCCTTTTGGTTGGGGGTTAAGTGTTGATACCAACACGCCCATGCTTGCTTGGCATGGGGCCTTTGTTTTTTTTTTAAAAAAAAAAGGAAGAAAAAAGAAGAAAGATAAAAAAAAAAAAAGGATTGGTTACCCTAACCCTAAAATTGGCTATAAAAAAGCCATCAAGGTCATGGAGTTGAAGGGGAGGGAGAGGAGAAGTCAGGCCAGGAAGCCTAGCCCAATGAGGCTAGGGCCATGAAGCCATGGACTGAACCTCTTCTCTCCTTGGGTGGTTGCCAATGGTTTCTCTTTCTTTCTTTTTTTCCAGTAATGGGCAATTTGGGCGATTGGACGTCGGCAGATTTTCTTTTATTTTAAGAGCAATTTGGGTAGTTGGATGTCAGCAGATTTTTTTTTATTTTCTGAGCAATTTGGGTGGTTGGATGTCAGCAGATTTTCTTTTATTTTCAGCAGATGGCATGTGGTTCTTTCTATCTTCTTTTATTTCAGTAGATGACATGTGGTTTTTTCTATCTTCTTTTATTTCAGCAAATGGCAACTGGTGGTGGTGGATTTATATTTATGCAGTTGGTGGTTCACAAAGCATGGGTGATGTTTGATCATAGCTACACATGATTCTTGCAGCAACACAACCATGCATCCTGTCGATGGTTCCTGTTTCTCTCTCCTTTAGTTTTTCTTTTCATGCGTTATTTCTCTTTATGTTTTTTTTTCTCTCTCTATCACTTGGTCACATGGCTCTCTCCAACTGAGACTATTCTTGGGTTTCTGTACCCATACCGGAGGCGCCCTAGGCAATAGTCTCCTCAAACGAGTTTTTCCGGTGTTGGGATGACCAAAATTTATGCATCAACACCTTTTTTTCGCTAGAAGGAGGGCCTGGCTTGACCATTTTTTTTCCTCTTTTCCTTTTTGGTTGGGGGCTAAGTGTTGATACCAACACACCCATGCTTACTTGGCATGGGGCCTTTTTAAAAAAAAAAAAAAAAGAAAAAAAAAGAAGAAGAAAAAATAAAGATTGGTTACCCTAACCCTAAAATTGGCTATAAAAAAGCCATCAAGGTCATGGAGTTGAAGGGTAGGGAGAGGAGAAGTCAGGCCAGGAAGCCCTAGCCCAATGAGGCCAGGGCCATGAAGCCATGGACTGAACCTCCTCTCTCCCTGGGTGGTTGCCAATGGTTTTTCTTTCTTTCTTTTATTTCCAGTAATGGGAAATTTGGGCGGTTGGACGTTGGCAGATTTTCTTTTATTTTCTGAACAATTTGGGCAGTTGGACGTCTGCAAATTTTCTTTTATTTTCTAACCAATTTGGGTGGTTGGACGTCAGCATATTTTCTTTTATTTTCAGCAGATGACATGTGGTTCTTTCTATCTTCTTTTATTTCAGCAGATGGCATGTGGTTCTTTCTATCTTCTTTTATTTTAGCAAATGGCAAGTGGTGGTGGTGGATTTATATTTATGCAGTTGGCGGTTCGCAGAGCATGGGTGATGTTTGATCACAGCTACACATGATTCTTGTGGCAACACAACCATGCATCCTGTCGATGATTTCTGTTTCTCTCTCCTTTAGTTTTTCTTTTCATGCTTTATTTCTATTTATGTTTTTTTTTCTCTCTCTCTATCACTAGTCGCATGGCTCTCTCCAACTGAGACTATTCTCGGGTTTCCGTAGCCATACGGGAGGCGCCCTAGGCAATAGTCTCCTCAAACGAGTTTTTCCAATGTTGGCATGACCAAAATTTATGCATCAACAGGACCACCATAGGCCAAAAGCCAAACTTCGGTCAAAAAACGCCTGAAAAACTGACACATATCAGAACATTGCTTGAATACTGAAATCATTGAACAATGAACACTGTACAGAAATTAACAGACATGTTGAAGTTTGAATGACTCAGAACTGATCAGGAAAGAGGAAGAAGGTGATAGCATAAGCCTGTTTAGCGTGCACATCGCTGCAAACTGGAAGGCCGTAGTCGGCAAGCAAGCGATCGAGCTACCACTCGGGCATATTTTTGTAATTGACCTTGCTGTAACGTGGATAATGGAGCGGCATCTGGTGTTGATTATGATGATGAAACCCTAACCTCAATTCCTGCACGTCCCTCTCCGCCGGTCTAGCTGCAGTTTCTTTTACCACAGCAGCATCGGTGTCGTGCTTCTTCCTGAAGAAATCCTCCACAGAGCGGACTCGCTTGATGAGGCCTCGGATGCCACCGAAAGTACCCTCGCGGGACTTGTTCTGCAAGTCTTTGATCACCATTGATGCAGCTTCAACTGCAAACAAAAATGAAATTAAACAAAAACCAGAGACTCAAGCTACCGCCAAAAGGTGATACAGTCAACTCAGGCTTGGAGAAAAGGTGGAAGAGGGATTTATATAGGCGATGGGACGGAACTTGCTTGCCCGGAAAGCATATGTTTTGCCAATGATAGACGGTCGGCCACGTTCCTCGAAGCAAAAATCTGGAATCTGCAAATTTCAAGAACCACTAATTCTAGTTTTTCTGTTCCATGCTTTGATGTTAATGTGTGTTATTATAGCTGGCTGAATTGGTTCCACGTGTGATAGGTTTAGTAAAGTTCTTTTGTTGTTTTTTCGAAGGACATGTTCTACGGCTCTCCGTGATATTTGGTTTTTAACTACAATGGATCGCTACACGTTAAGAGTCATGTTTGTTCCTCAAAAATTTTGGTTAGTGCACAAGTTGGCCGCATATGACGTATGAAGTGCGTTATTTGAATTTTAAATATAACATGGATTGGTTAAAAGAGGAGAGGAGCTGTCACTAACAAAGAATTTCATGAAGTGTTAGAAATAAAAAAGCAAGTCTCGAGTTTTTGGTAAGTGGTAAGAGGCTCGTTACTGACGCAATTTAATGGTTCATATTTATACTGATTTACCATTCTTAGTGATTAGTATCATTAGAATAGATACATGGGCAATTTGGTGGGAACTATCATTGACTTGGTAGAATTATACATTTGGGGGGTGGGGGTGGGGGTTGTTAAGGTAAGCTACAAGCTGGAGAAGAAAAATTAAATCCAAAACCATAACAGAGCCCAATGTTGCAAGATGACCCCCAATTACCTGCAACAAGACATAAGCTTATTGCACCCCTCGGGACGACAGCTGAAAAAGGAGACCAATACAACTAACTCAATGAGAAACCATTTAGAAAAAGGTAATATTATTGATAAAGCCTAGTTCTCGACATTGAAGTTGAACAATACTAGCAATAGAGCATTTCATACCATAGTCAAATTCATTGTAGTTTGTGTTTTGATACCAAGCATCTAGGCAACATTTCCAAATAAAGAAGATAATCTCAAATAAGAGGATTTTC